>QEWY01000421.1:236844-314095 GCA_006503575.1 Baylisascaris schroederi
GGGGGAACAACTTTTAAGGTCGCGTGAAAATTACGGCAACATAAGCGCTATGAGAATAGAATTAGGTAACAAATATTGAGCTCGGCATCGGTGGCTGTTCAGTAACGGCTGTTATCAACAAGCAGTCTAAAATGGGTAAGCAATTTAAAGAAACTATATACACTCAATTCATTCTACATTACACTTGAAGACGATGGGATAATATTTTCGTCTCAGAGATGCAACGATAAAAGACAGCGGCAGTTGGGTGACATAATGTTTCGATCTCAGAGTGACAAATTCATTGTTTTCAGCATAGGAGCAGGGTCGTGTTTTACTCCGCCGTGGTTGTCCCGAGGAGGATGCAGGACGAAATGGTTCGTTGGGATGAAGTCATGTAGTCTGGTCGGAGCCTTTTTATTAGTAATAGTGGTTTCCGAATATTACGCGCGATATTTTGTAGGAAACTCTATTTCTTGTCATAATTTTTGTGTAAATTCCAAAGAAATTGGCGACTCATGGTTTAATTATTGTATTTCAAGCAGATGAGTCGCTGTGCAGCAGGTCGTTGGCAGAAGCGGTATGGGCGGTTGTTGCTGAAGCGACGAAACTCTCCCTTGACGAGCAGGCCCTAGAGAACATTCTGCCGCAGTGCACTTTCTCGAGCGCTATCGTCGCTGCTTACAAGGTTCTTATTTCTTCTTTGGATACATCGTTTCTTTTCCGCTTTGTTCATATTAATTTTTATCAAATCATATCTCATGTCTACCATATATCCCATATCTACTGTATCTCGAAATTTTGAAAGGGTATAAGCCTTTTTTGAGGTCCTAAACTTATTTCTGTCTTTATTGGCATGAGAAATTTGGATTAATCAGTAGTCGTATATTTGCTTTGATGACAATCAACGAATTTTTGGGTCTCCACCCTCACATGCGGGCCCGATCATTGCGGTAGTACATATCTTCGGAGAAAAGATGGTCCTCCAGACGCCCGAGCATGAAATGGACCAAAATTCTACTCATGCTTCCCTCCCCTACTCTTCTCTGCCACAGGGGGTGGGAGTGGTCAAGGATACTCTTATAGGATTTAATCCATATCAGTAAATTGTGGACGCCATGAACAGGAGGTATGCTCTCAAAAATCCCTCTTGCTGGAGTCTGCTGGGGTATCTTTCTGCTCCATATCAGATCAGGAGTAGAAATCACTTTCTGTCCCATCCATCTGCATGTGCAAAGAGCTGTTTCGTTGACAAATCATTGGTATTCAGTTCTTGCTAAGAGAAGAGGCAAATGTCAATGTGAGGAAGGAGATGATTTGTAGCTGAACAATGATTCTTGAAGTTGTTTGGTGGCAATGCGGAGGAAAAAAAGTTGGAGTTTGCTGTCTTAAGGCGTGTCAGAGGTCAGTTTCTGGCACCATCACGGTTATACTTAGGTAGCAGGTAATTCAGCAGTCGTTCAGCTCTATAGTTGCGTTGTTTTAGCGTGTTAAAATATTTAGGTTTACAAGGATCGCTTACGGGGTCAATTGTCGACAGTCGGATGGGAGTATCCGCGTGTGGTAGACATGGACTGGAAAGTCTGCAATATTTTAGAGGTAAACCATTCTCGATTTCAATCACACAAATTCATACAAGTAGTAGACATCCACAAACAGTTTCTTGAAGTTTAGAGAGGTTTCGAGGGAAAACTTGGGAAACGCGATGAAAAGAAAAGCAAAAGAGGACGAATAAAGTGAAGTAAGAAATAATGTCCTAGAGGAGTTTTTGAGAACGCTATGAAGGAAAGTGCCAATATATGACTGCTTACCTGCTTATGATTGCTATCTCAGGTGGTACCGCCAAAAATATTTTTGTTTCCAGACAAACGAAGGGAAGGAGAGCGGCGCCGTTGCGGAAATCCACCTGGACACGATACCGACGGGTTCATGTGATATGGACAGGATATCGTTTCAGTGTGGCGTTAATCAATTACAGGCTAGCACTTATTTCTTCGTCATATTTGTATCTTTTCTCCTTGTTCAGTTTTTATTCTTTGTTTGTGCTCTAAAACCTTGCATAATTTGAATTTAAAAATTCGAAGGCTACAAGATTTGTTTGCGGTCAACCAAATGTGAGCAAATAGTCGATAAACTTTGGAATTTTCACATTAATTTTCGAAAACGAGCAAATAAAACCGATCGGCTTCACGAAATTAAGCCAAATACTCATAAGGGGGTATCAGTGATGGAATTATTAATCGTCATTTTAAGGTACGATGGATTTTGGCTCTCAAAAAAAGTATTTAAATGTGTTGTTGCCGACGAGCTGGTGTTTCCTTATGAAGATGGCTGTATCTCGAAGTGGCGATCAGTCTTCGGATTGGTTTTATTTACTTCTTTTCTCGAAACTTCCGATCGGATATTTGGTGTTTTCGAAAAGTGCCACAATGTAAGTAAATGTTATGCAGGCTATCGGGAGTGAGCCAATCCCAGCAGGTTCGGTGATCGAACAATTTCAACACATATGCTGTTCAACAAATTCGTTTAATTATTTTATTTCAATAATGGGATTTCCTTTAAAATTGATATATTTTAGGACCTTTTGTGGACATTCAAGGAGGCGCGGAATTCACTGAAGAATCTCGCAAATTTCTAATGTGATGCCTACATATATGTGGATTTTGTTTGTAAAATATTTTAAGTTTTCTATTCGCTACTTTTATTCAGCTTGTGGTGGTATTTCCGGAATGTTATTTGGGATTGTGTGACCAATTGGCTTTGCTTCTAGCACTTTAAAATTGCATGTTCGCTTGTTCGTTGTAAATGTGAAATAGACTTTGAAGAAATAAGCCCATTTCACTTCAATAATCCCATATCCGTAAGCATGCATTGTCCTGATCACGCCCGATTGTGTAAACCAATGCATAAGATGTTATTTGTTTTCGTTTTTTTCGTAATGGTGCTATATGTAGAATGTGGTTAACAAGAGGTTTGTTCACTGCAAGCAGATACGAAGACTGAAAATTGGATTATGAGACTAGGTTTAGTGACGGAAATCCAAAAATATTATAGAAAAGGGAACAAATCTTTGAACTCCATGGCTTTTGTTGCTTGTTTATTATCGCTTCTAGAATTCGATGCCAATGTTCTTTTTTAATTCTTTTATGAATACTTAACCTTTGAAATATCTTTTTGCTGACTTATTGTTGATGTGTTGGTAAATACTTTAAAATATCCTTTTAAGGTTATACTTTATAATATCCAATTCTCTCTTAGCGTTTGATTTGTGAAATTTTGGCAGAGTTTATCTGTCAGATATAACTTGAGTCTTTTTAATAATAATATCGGCGATATAAAAAATGAAGTTTTCCTTTGCTCACTATGATGGATTAATTTCTTGTTACTATGAGAGTTAAATGTAAACTGTAGTATTGAAATAAATATTTTGATGTTTTATCTTCTCAACGTAATGGAAATGGAACTGTTTTACACTGTTCATGATACCTTCATGTTATATGCAATACTTTTTCTACAAGTTCATTGTGTTTTCTTCGTTCTTCTTTTAATGTGAATATATTGCTCGAAGTTAGATTCGTCAAAGTTAGATTCCTTATTAAACTACCCAATATTTTTGATGAGTGAATTAAGGTAGCAGAGAATTACACTTTTACTAATCTTACTTTATTTTGTCATTTGTTGCTACAAAAAGTATTTTTATTGACTGTCGGTTTGTCTATAGTCAGCTTATTATTCATCAATGCAAGTGTATACATGAACCGGTTTTGGTGCAGTTCCTCGCATGGTCAAATTTTGTCTGTCGTGAGTTGTTATAACCTCAGAGGACATTTTTTGTAAGACAGAGTTATCCAAAGGGAGTAGTATCAGCCATTTCCGCTTAGTGGCGTCATATGAGGCTTTTGCTATTGTCGATGTTCACCTTGAGGAACATAACATCATCACGAATGTATCGTTCGACAATGCTTAGCTCACAGAAACGGACTGCTCCAAATGAGGCGTTTCGTTCGCTGATTGGTCGATCAAGAAAAGGTTTATGTGCTGCAGTTGGTGTCGGCTGGATCACGTATTGGATGTCGTTACGAGCATCTATGTCGGGGTTCTGAAATCGCTTCGTTTATGTCATGCCAGATTCGCACTGATCACTAACAAACGTCGGTAGCGGAAGTGCGGTCAACGCAGAATCAATCCAGTGTTCGTTATTCCTGCCCGCGGTTTGGCATTCTTGTGATCACCACTGTGAGTGAATAAGATCCCTAAATCATGTAGTGGCAATACTCGGAGCACTTGAAGTATTGGCAGTACTCGTGGCACATGAAGTATATTTCAAGTTCGGTCAAGTGTTAAACCTGCGAATCTCACCTCTTTTGTGTGTTGAATGCGGATCGTGGGACGATTCATTTCCTGCAAGGAACCTCCTATTCGAAACTGCACGGTAAGTTCAGATTCTGTGAAAACTTAGAGGGTCGCAACAATATGGAGTCGGTCTGTTTTTAAAAAGAAGGTTGGAGGCAGATCACCCCCCAAGTTTCGTTGAATGTGGGATGCGCTTTGAGCTGAAATATATAAGTAAACTGCTAAATTTCCTGAGGTGAATGATTTCTCCATCATTTGGGAAACAGGTCTTTCTTCATAGCTCATCCATCGTAAAACCTCAACAGACAACCCCAATAAACAATTACCAAAACATGGTTTCTAAAGTATGGGAAAAAGAGCTGAATAAATTTTTTGTGGTGCTCTCTATAGCGGTGCTACTCGAAAAACATGATTTTTGAGGATACAAAATCTTTGGAGTTTTATATGAAACTTAATTACAATATGTTTGGATATATTATTTTGTGTTCCCATATTTTATTGACGAATATTTAACGTCGATATTTTTAGATGAAGTAGAGCCTTTGTAAAGGTGGTTATGATCAAACACTTAATAAAATCGCAGATTCGTTTATGAGAGGTTCGCAGGGACAGGATTTTCACAGTTCTTTGAGCGCAAAATTCGGGCTTTGAGGGAGGGGGGAGAGGAGCATGGGATAAACCGGTAGGACTAAGCTAATGCAGTGAAGGTTGAAAGGTGATGGCTATTGATAAAATGGTGGCAAAATATTTTGGCAATATACCATCTAGCAGTTTCTATTGGCTCGCTGCCAATGTCGGAAATGAATAATGGATTAGAAACTTGTACATGATAGGGTGCTGTGAGTATTGCTTATACTTGGAAGCTTAACATTTGAGCATCCATAAGAATTTTGTAATCTTTGCAATATGATTCTAAAAAAAATTTTTTTTGCCGAATTTTACGAGTTGTACGGTTATCATTCATCAAAAACCTCTAGTTTTTGCTTGTTTTTTGGTGGAGAGGGCTTTTTTCAAATTTGTTTTCAGTATATTTGCACTCATAACTCCTCGTAGGAACCTTTTTATGATAATGGAGCTTGCATTGTAGCGTTTGAATTGTGATAGGATTCAGATGACATGACAACAAGATCAGTTTCATAACCAACATTTTTGGGAATAGTGACCCTCTCTCCTCTCCTCTCTTCCCCCACCCCCCCCNCCCCCCCCCCCCCCCCCCCCCCAGTCGATTCCATCTCTCTGCTCATTTTCAGTACTCCACGCTAGTCTCATCGGTTTCTTCAAAAGTCACCAAAGCTCATCGCGATGGAATTTCAAAAAGAAATTCAAAAATCTTAAATCCTTATCGTCATGTTTAATTTGCTTTGTTGAATTAATGCGGTTCGAATTATGTAACACCAAGATCGGACCAGATCTTTGATCGATGTTGGCAGGGTCGCATCGCACCCGTTGCCTCACCCATCCCTCCCTTTGCTTTACGTTCAGACAACCAGTGTGCTAGTTCTGCATTTTTGTTTGGGTGTTACCTATTACTGTTTGCACTACTATTTTGCTTAATACGGGGCACTATATGTTACCATTTAATATTGCTGCCTTTATCGCCTAATATTATATGAAGTATTTTTATATTGACAAATAAGTTTAGGACTATATTGTGTTAACAGTGCTGCTTACTATTACACTGCCATCTATACTATTTGTCATGTCATACTATTAGATTTTCTTATTTTTACTCTTGCCAGTGTTTTCTGCTGTTAAATCTACTAATTCAGACCTCAACGAGTATTACCTACCCTACATCCTATCCCATTTACTGTTGCCACTAGTAGAATTCACTACTGTTGCTGTTTCCTCGTTCAGAATTCTTGCGTTTTCCGAGCCGATTATTCAACAGTGGAGAATTTTATAAAGGGTGCTTGTTGTTTTTGCATGTTTTCCTCTTTCGTATCTCAGCGGTGAGTAGAAACAGCTACAAGTGGATTGAAAAATATTTCTGCCCAATTTCGAAGGTAAATAGGCAGCCCATAGTTTCTTACCAAGCATGATTGAGAACCTGAGGTCAGTTCTGCTTAGATACAGAAGTTTGGTAGAGTGTGCAAGCTGCAGTCGCGGCACTTGATACTTAATGAGTTATATAGGTGGTAACGAAATGTGCAGTGCAAGAATTTTGCCACAGTTTTGTCGTCTACGTTGAAGAGGGAATTATAAGCGATCTTATCGATATTATCAATATTCCTGACCTAATAGGCACCTAAACTATTCCCAATTCCATTAGCATAGTGCATCTAAAGATTAATTCTTTCATTGAGGTATACCCTTTGTCAATTTATCCTATATTCGTGCAATTTTCATAGATCAGCAGTTGTTAGTGGTGTAGGTTGTAATGTTTATTCAGGGGTTGGTGGTGCAAAGGTTTAATGCTGGCCGTTGAATGATCACAGTAAAGCAGAAAAAAACTTACGATGCTCGCTGTTATCTTATTCACATATGCTGACTGCCGGCGGTAGATAACTATAATTCTTTAGAAGTTGACATGGTAATCACATTTTGCTAAGGTATTGGAGAGGGTTTTCGTCAGATAAAACGCTTTTTTTTCCATCTGTTTTTTCACTGTTGTATGGCCTCCATCCATGAATTTGTCTCGTTCGTCCATATTTCTTATGGGAAGTTGCGCTCAAGCATTCCGACGTTTATACACAACTGTCGAGATTAAATTTTGCATGCCAAGTTGATTAAGCAACTTCAAAACTTCTTATTTATTTGTAATTAACTTTTCAATTGATCACTGATAAAAAATACTGCCAATATGCTTACCTGATCCATGAGTGTGATTATAACCTTATGCATAAAAGGCCATTCAAGGAGGGCATCGTATTCACCGCGCATGATACTCACAAAAGCGGACATATATTCTCCACGTACTGAAAAGAAGAGTTCAAGAAAAACGCTAAGGCAATTTTAAATTAATTGAGGAAAAAACTGCGGAAATGCAATGAAATTTCAGCTGTGTTATTAGCAGAATCGATGTCAATGTAAAAAAAAAAGCGAAAAATACTGATTTAAATATTGTAAGATGGTGGGTGAGCTTGTGTGAAAATTTTTCTTTTTTAAAGCCATCTGAATTGAATTATCCTTCCAGTATCTTCTGAAGTGAACTGCTTTCGTATTTCAAAAGCAGTGTAGACACAAATCTATGTTTCATGTAGTGGTTTGTTGAGAGTCTTCACCCTCTGTTTTTCTTCTGCACAAATAACCTCATTAACCCCTCCCCCCTCCCCCCTCTCTTCTTCTGCCTCCTTCCCCATACACTTGGTGGGGAGGCGAGAGTAGGGGAGGAAAGATTTCAGTTTCCAATGTGCAGAGGCCTCTGTGTTGAGAAACAATACGTAAAGTCTGTCTAAATGCAGACTTATTCCTTTTCATACCACAAATAAATTACTTAATTTCTTTCATTTCTTGTAATACAAGAGCATGAGTAGATTAGATTAGTCTGAAGTGTATGAGGTTAACGGTCCAAAAACGTTCCTTTTTTCGCTGCATGAGCTTTTTTGTCTTGCTACTGCGGGTTGAAGATTAGGTCCTCTAGCTGCATAAGTTGTATTGTATTCATTGCGCTCTAAACAAAGATCAGCATTGCATCGTTTTGCCTATGGCAGATCTGCGATGCATGGACACTTAATTTGATTACGTTGTGATCTTCATGTGTAACTATATATCTCAGTGATCAAAAGTAATCAACTGAGTGAAAGAATAGAAGTGACCTTGTCCATCGCCGTATAATGAAACACTGGCAATCATTTTATAGCCATATCTAGCGGTGGTGAAAGGAGGTGAGAAGACCGTCGTTCTGGTGCCCGATCTAGCTTCGTTTTGTTTCTGTATAACGTTGTCGATACGCCAAATAATTTGCGCTCCATAGAGTTTCTCTATAGTCGTAGTCTGAGCCAGTATAATATAAATGGTAGCTCTCGTAGAGTTGAGAGGTTTTCTCCCATTATAAAATGTTGTTGTGGAGCGATAAATAAAATAAATTATGGCGTTTTAACTTATACGTTTTCATTCTAACTAGACTTACGTGTTTTATGATCACTCTAATAATTCGAAATTGCAAGCTGTAAGGTCTTGCTCAATCTCCTTTCCTTCCACTCCCCCTCCCCCCGGCTGCTCCACATATACCTCTAAACTGTAGGGAATAGAACTTGGAGAAAAATATTACGGGTTTTCGTTAAGAAAAAGCTCTTCGAAGAAATTTACCTAAAACGTGATGCAGCCATGTTTTTTAAATTATATTTCATCGTTTCATTAGGCAGTTGCCATTAAGTGGAACTTCTAATCCCTTCTGCATCACTCACGTCCTTTTCCGTCGTAATTGACTACTTCGGAAATTCTAATCATGTTGCTTTTTATACTTTTATGATCGCAGAGAGACCGAAGGGGCTGTTTCTTTTCTGATTCCGTCATCTCGCAGCGTAATCCTAACTCATTGGCACTAAGGTGATGCTTGGCGTTTGCAGTCTTTGATTTGCTCCACCAATTTATTTGAGGGGACCAGACTGAAACAAACTTACGAAACTTACGTATGCGTCTCTTTTTTTTTTCACAAATTGTGCGAGCAGTGTTTCATATACTCTTGTGGATTTATGTAGGAAATGAAAGGCGCTACGCTGTATATTACAGAACATAGGAATCAGTGCGAAAGTGAGGTGAGGGGATGCGAGGTTGGTTGAGTGGCGCTTAAGAAGTAGGTGCATCTTTACACTACTTGAAGTAAATTGGACTTATAGCTGCCGTTGCACAGCATTTCGTTGCTAAATGCTTTAACACATTTTAGCGAAATAAGGTCATTCTAACGTCCTTCGTGCATGCAATCTGGGCTACTCACATCATAGAGGGTGGTCTGTTATTTTCTACTATCAAGTAGGGCAACACTGTTCTTATTGAACCTACGAAATATGAAATACATCTTATGTATTTTCACCATATCAGGACTCGAAGTGGAGGACTTTCCTGACCGTTAGCAGATATCAAGACCCATACCCATTAGTGCCGTCGTTGAATGAGAGAATTAGTTTCTTCTCTTGGAAGTTCGGTTGAAAACCTCTGACATTATTGACAAACGAACTATTCGGTTTATTGCATTGGTCACTGACTCCTAGAGAGCATCATTAAGGATCATTTCATGATTGACTGCCAAGGATTATTTCGAGGAAACACTTATGTTAATTTACGTTATAGTTTTATGCAAATTCACTATAATTTTGATCTCTTCAATACACCCTTCAATGAAGGTATTAGAGTGTATTCCAAGCATACTATTCTTTCGGTAACGATGAACGCAATTTATTCAAATTGAATTGAGCTTAGTGGTTGAATAAAGCTTTAACAGGAGGGAGAAGTTTGTGAGAATGTATGGCTCGATGTATATGCCAAGGAACTAAGAAGCTTCTAGCTATACAAAGATAGGAGCACGAGGTGCACTTTTAAATAGACATCTAAGAAAGGTAGGCTAAAACTTTGACTTTTATGCTAAAACAGCAATAAACGGGTGTTTGTCTTCCACTTTCGGAAACTGTATAATTATTTTCTATTTAATTTTGCATGCGCGTATGCAGATGTCTTTATATTTTAGCAGAACATTTCATTCATAACTTTGGATATTGCTGCTTTCCAATTTTGTTTTAAAGTAGTTTCGTGTTATTGGCATATTTCATTCCTCCTCCTCCTCCTCCTCCTCCTCCTTTCTTTCTTGATCTTAACCACCTCCTAGGAAACAGTTATAGAAAAGATTGGCAGTTAGCATGAGTTTGATAATCAGGCGCTTTTAACACTCTACTAAGTCTAAGTAGCTTCGATATGTTTCAACAGAAATAACGTCTACTCAAGTAGGCATTAGGACATTTGAAATATGCACCACCTTCTTCTGCAGTAGCTCCATATTGTGAACCATTGTCTTTAAGCTCAATTCCATATTCGCCAACACCATCTGCAATGTTGTTTATCCCTTTGTTACAGTACTCAAGAAATTTACCATCTGGAACTTTCAAGGCTTTGGAAAATGGAACATTCGGAATCTCTGGCTGCGAACCGGGAACGGAGTTGAGCGTGTGCCTCACATTGTGTAAGCACCATTATCGTACCTTGCATTCTCTCCAAGCGAGTACTAACACCCTTGTAGCGGAAACTTGCAACCTTTCTCCATCATTCAGCTGTTCCTTATCTCGGTAGGGTCGAAATTTTGCATGGGAACATTCTTTAACATGAGTTGAATGATGGAAAAGAAATCACATGTTTCTATTACAAGTTTTCGGGTTGCTGCGATGGGCGTTAGTATTCGCTTGCAGTGTGTAGAGTACGGTAGTGGTGCGTATGCAATGTGGAGAATGTACTCAGTTCCGTTCGCGGTTCGCAACCGGTGTGCCATCGTTTTATGCAAAAATATCCCCGAAAGGGTGACTTTCGAGAGATGAAGGATGGAGCTTTGACTTTTGTGTCATCAGACACTTGTCATTCTCTTGCAATCGTTTATTGAATATGATATGAAAGGGGAAAAAACGCAAAAAAATGCAGGAATTAGAACAAAGTTATGTCGGAGAGCGCTTAAATATGAAAAAGGCAGTTTTAAAATTCCAAAAAAAATTTCGTTTGCTCATTATGGAGAAGAAGCATTATGCAATATATATATATATATATATATATATATATCAAGAAACAGATGGTTATCTCACACAAAGCGAACCTTCAGGTCGAGAACCCCATCGCAAAGTAGCGCCAAGTGTCTAATAGGCTCTTCTCGAATATGGGCTTGTAGCATCTCACGATCACCTTTGTACTGGCAGCCGAACTCAGAAAATGGACAGGATGAACCAGCATTAGAACAGTCGACGACATGCTTCGACATCTGAACAACCTTATCACATATTTATAAGGTATGATCATCAAATGTTATAAGTATTTCGTACAGATGACTCCTCGATTTTAGAATAGCTTTAGGACCGAACGGATTTCTTAATCGCGATAGTTAAGAAATTAGTATATTCCTTCGCGGACAATTCATCGTCAGTACCCACATATGCGGGCGTCCATCGAAAATTGGCAGTAGAAAGGGAACAGTTTCAAAAGGACTTGAGATTTTTTAGGGACAAACCTGACTCTGCCCATTCAAAAAAAAGGTAATACTAGTCTCTACAAACTTACGCCACCTTGGGGATGAATCGAAAAGTTTTCTTATTCTGCCACCTGATGATCGACCTCTATCCTTTGAGCATCAATTGATAGTCGAGTGTTTTGAGTTTTGAACCTTAGTGAAAAATTTTAATTTTTTTTTTCAGTTTTCATCTTCAAAATAAGATTTCAGCGAGGGAGATGACTTGATGCTGGAAAAAAATCAGAAATTACCGAAGTATTCTATAACTATGAACGAGTTCCTGCTAGATGCTAACGGTTGGATTTTGAACATTGCATGCGAAATGAAGTGCAAAATTTTTCCGTTTTGAATTTTTTGATCGGTGTTTTTACTGATTGCAGGAGGCAGGGAAATATCTGCACCTCACGCCAAGGAACCGCTTGTCTATGCGTATCACGTCATCGAATAAACGTCAACATACGCATGTGCATCGACATGGACTGTTGGCAGGCGGGCTATGTTTTATTTCAACAATTTCTTGGCTTTGTTAGATCGTTCTAGACATCCGGGGATGGTTGATACACGATTTGCTTCCAGGAATGACCTTGTTGAACTTACTTGTTTCCGTGTAAGCGCACATACGCCGCATTTGTTGGGACAGTCGATGATCACAGCTGGGCATATCTAAATGAAATCATAAAAACGGTTGATGTGTTGATCGGAAAGTGAGAGCGCATATCGTGACGGTCACCTTGCTTTTTTTCCACATGCATCACGTATCATAAAATCAGTGCATGATTTTATGATAATGTGCATTTATTGACAGTTATGGTCATTGCGTTGAAAGTGAATGGGTTCGAATGTTGAAAATATTCTTTTATTATTGTTGCTAATTTTGAGATTCTTCTTTATAGTTTAAGACATTCAAACATTTATCTCATTATTTGAGGTGAATAATATAATCTCTATAATGCTTTTAGAAGTAGGAATACTGAACTGAGGGAAGCAACAAGTGTTTTAGTATTTCAAGATTAGAGGTGTTTCGCGAGTTCGACGAATGCACATTAAAGAATTTCCATCCGATTTGAGCATGATCGTCTCAGAAATTTTCATGCAAAAATTTCATAAATTTTCCTCGAAAACTTAAGGAGAGAAATAAGAGAAAAATCCTTTAATAAAAATTTAAAGAACGAAGAGATTTTTCACGTTGCCGCGACGAGTGAAGTTTTTCAAAATTCAAAATGCTTACTTTGAGGTGAATGTCGATTCCTTTAGTGGGGATTTCCTTTCTACAAAATTCACAGATTTTAATCCGTCTGGCGCATTCATCGTTTAGATGTTGTTTCTCGTTGATCTTTGCATATATTTCGCCGCAACCTTGTGGGCATTCCGCATCGATATATTTACAAGTGGATATATGATGCTAGTAGAAAATTTGATTTAAAAATGTCGATTCTTTGAGATGTCTGATATATAAATAGATATGAATGAAAGATCGAGGCTAGAACTATTTCTTGAGCTAGTTCAATTGCCGCTTCATCCAAATGGCAATTGTGGCTCTATTTTTTGTCTTCCAATCGGCTATAAAAATCGGAACCATCGGTAAATGCGCGTAGCTACGATAAAACATCGAATTGAAAAAATAAGGACGCACGATTTTTCGTGGATTAAAATGATTGTGAAAATTGGTATGTGTATTAGGTTTCAGTCTATACCAAAAATTGGTTGATACTGAAATCTATAACTTGGATTTCACTGAATTTAGTTGCTGAGCAGATGAATGCAACTACAGCAGCAAAGAAAGTCGTATGAGCTGACGAGCGGTGATCATAATGGTTTGTTTGGTCCGTTTTTCAGAGGTAAAACCTGGAGATAGATTGCAACCAAGAATGTGCTGAGCCGTGTGAAATGCTGAGTTGCTTATTCGTTGAAATAGTAAGTATTGTGCGTAAGAATACCTGTAAATCTTTAAGGACACCGCTCCACTTGCAACCATTATCAAAGAAGGTGCATTTTACAGGCAGTTGTTGGATAACCTTTTGAATTTGTCGATCCTTATTCGCCTTGAAATTGATTCTTCCAAGTTACTAAGCAACCAATTATTAGTCATATTAGTGCATATTATTAGTCATATTAGGCATCGTTTGGATAGGAAAAAGTTATGCAAAAGTTTCGATGAATTTGAGTTCTACGGTTCGAAAACATCAATCACCGTCGCTAATGAAGTAAAACCAATTGCCGCTTCAACATTTTCAAAAAAAAAAGTCTTTTCTAGGAGTCTGAGCAGTGAAACGAAATGAAAATCTTGTGCAAGATGCACTTGAAAAGGAGATGAAAAAATCGATGAGAGGAAATCGATTTTTCGACCAATATTATTTCTGCCTCTGAATGCATCGCCACTGGTTTGATACGACTGCGAGGCGACATTCGATGGCGAAACGGTCAAGAGTGGACACAGATATGACGCACACAAGCTTGCGTCATAACCACCAGAATGTCAAATGGCAGGTAACCTTCCAGGGTTTTTAACATACATAACGCCGTGCTCGAATCCGCCCACCAGCCTTGAAAAGCATGCAAAGGTGCACAATCGAAAAGCAACTTTGCTAAATCAATTCCTCATTAGATACTTCAGAGTTTTCCTAAGTGAGAACGTTGTGACGCAACGTCAACAGTGCGGCTCGCACGAGAATTTGCATATGAATGGTATGGCATAGGCGTTGGCAAAAGTTTACCGGTTCTACTTATTGCCTATAATTGGAATCCCACAAAATCTTTTGAGATCCCATGAAAGGCACTCCTGGGCTCTGGAAAGAGGAGGAGGCAGAGGTGCGGATTTTTGAAGATCCCTATGCTAACACTATTTACAACATTAATAGTGGCCTGGAAATCAGTGTTCAGACGCATGTATGCCGCTTAGCGTGGGCGGTTTTGCCCTTTCGAACATTTCATAAAACTGTGTTGGAAATGATAAGCCAGAAATACAACTCATTTTAATGCTTTTCTTTGGAAACTTTACTTGTAATGCATTAATCTCTATTAAAAGTGAAAATTTTTGTTGAGTCCTCGATGCGTTACCCAGTGGAGTTGTACGATAAGTTTTAACTGATGACTTCTCCCTTGTCTTCGGAAGCAGCCTTCGAAGCGTTTATGAGAAGTACGTTGTATTACATATCGATTTCTTGACAGCCCTTGTAGAGTAGGTTAATTTGAGGGTTTCGGATCGCAATGTCAGTAAGATAAGTGATGACATGAGGAGCTACATCAAACATGCTTTGTAGTATAAGGCAACTTCAAAAGCAGGGTGCTTAAAGCTTGCTAACGAATATTTCTCAACTTAAAGTGAGCAGCTTGGCTAGGTAAGTGCGTAACCTTGGGAGTTTTACACGATTTGGAAAGAAGGGATTTTGACTACCTGAAATCAGAAATTGTGAATTTTCAATTTTGACTACCTGAAATCAGAAATTGTGAATTTTCATAGCGGACGAGAACAAAATACTAACGTCATTCTTTTCGATGAGTTGGCCGCATGTTGGGCATTTGCTTGAGCTGAAATTGAGCTGTAATGAATACAACTAACCTTGCATGTTTATGCATTTATAAAAATCAGCGGAAGTTTCGCACTCTTAGAGAGTGATTGCTCTAGAACAGATGAAGCCGTTATCATAGTGAAAAGCTTATATTAAAAAAAAAAACGGTGGAAGTAGGGGATAAAGAAAACAGGTGCAGGAAATTTCCAGGTAAAGAATTAAAATCTATGCCGCATGCTATGGGAATTAAAAGATGCAAACTTCATGCCCGCTAAGCTTTGGAATTTTCTGATTATCCTGCCTCTTACAAAATGGCAAAATCCACGGTCGTTTTCGTATGGTTTGCACTTTGAAACTCGCCATATACAAAAGATGCGATTTCCGAATTATGAGGTTTACGAATCGCAGCTGAATTACTGTGACACGAAGAAATCGTGTAAAAAGAAATCCAGATCGCAGTGGTGGTGGTGGCTATGGAAAAGATCTATCTTGAGATGTATTACAATATCTCGTCAAGCAACAGGAAGGTGAAGTTTAAACATATGCTGTCAGAAATCTTTGAAATTTTATTCGCATAGCTCGGTTCCCTTAAAAGGAAAGGATTCAAACATATGACCAGACAACGAGATATGAAAGCACATACGATAATTCGGTGAGGCAAGTACCACAGACGCAGTGCCCACATTTCAACTTCATTGGTGAGCGTAGTACTTGTGAACATATCGGGCACTGCAGCTCCTGCAATTATTGGACCGATAGGAAAATAGGTGCTAAGAAAAGCAACTTTCAAGGAATTTATAAAAAAAAGTATGATTTTCTAAAAGGCATTTCTTGAAATTTGTTTGATTAGAAATTCTTATTGAATGCATTTTGTTCGTTTGATTTGAAAACCTAAGAAAAGTAAGCGAAATGGAAAACGAGAAACGGCTTTACGTAAGCGAAATTTCAATTTTTCTGCAAATCATAATTCAAAATTAGAGCACGTAAATCATGTTTCATTCACCTTTGGAGGTTCATCCATGAAAACGATATCAACGTTTTGTGGTGTTGGACTGAAAGTAGTTGACGAAGCGTTACTCGCCGATTGGAGAACTCTCGAAGGTGGTAAAACATCATCCCCTCGTGATTCTGTGCGTCTTTCAGCCGAATGCGACATCTAACTGTTTTTAACTGCCCGAAATCAACTTAAATCATATGGCTAGTCATAATCTGTTTTGAAATCATTGATTCTAAGAACGCTGAGATATAATGGGTGCACAAATATTTTTTGGCCTTTCCCTCTCCAAGAAACGTGTGAACTTTTGCATCATTTTGTTAATGAAGCCTCTCGAATATCAAATATCTTTTCATCGAATTCTCCCTAACGTTCTTAGCAGATAACTTTAATTCATCGACGGAAACCTGACAATTTATCATTGATTAGATGTCTATAGAGGGTGGCTTTTGACCAAATCTAGGCAATTTATAAGCGCTGGCCATACAAACCCTTAAGCGCTCAAGGTTTTTCGCAGAAATTACTGCCCATTCATGGTCCTAAGTGAACTGGAAAACGATATCTAGAAAAGCGGCAACAACATTTAGCTGAAATTAATACTCCAAACCTTGAGTGGAAAGAAACAGTGAAAGTAGCAAAAATTAAGAAGCTTGATGCCTGAAATCCTCTTATCCAACATTTGGAAATGATCATACAAGGTGTACTTCAAATGGGCATAAAAGGAGGCAGGTGTTGAAAAATTATAAACTTGAGAATATCATTCTTGTTCACATTTTTACTGGGGGTTTGCGATTTTTTAAAACTTAACGCTGCCCAATGAACTCTCATGCCGTTGCTCAATATGCAAATTTCCATAAAATTAGAGCGATGCTTTGCTTGATTATGTGAAAAGAGTTCATTACAATTGGGATATTTCAATTATTAGAGCTCATTCACACGAATGAGGACTTAATTTTCATCGTGAAAATCTTTCATCTAACCATCTTTACTAAAGAGTTGCGTTGGTAATAGACATACCAGAAGAATAGGAAAACCCATTAATGCAAATAAGTGGAAGTCGTTGCTAAACACTTTTATATGGCCTGTATTTTCTTAGGAACGATGGGGCAAGGTGTTTTATCCTCTGACGATAGAAACCATCGAAACCATAGTAACTAATGAGTGCCAACAGAACACCATTACACTGCTAAGAGACGATATTCAGATTGTGAGGCATCAAGTCGATAGAAAGGATTCGAATCGCAACGCTGAAAAATACTGAAATCTTCGATAACTGAAAGAAAAAAAATTCAAGATGCCCGTTTGTACACTTGCATTTGGAGATTTCCCATTGTTTCACTTCTTACATTCTATGAGTGTGTTTTGAAAGAGCGGAAACATTTTCAAAATCAGACTGAACGGATTGTAATGTTCACATTCATCTAGCGTTGTTCATCTGCATGCTCGTTTCATTCTCAACTTCCATTTTGTGAAAATCATCTTCCTGAGCTCAAGTTTGTTAAGTACTAGAACACATTTGAATATCTCTTTACTCTTCTTGGTTCTAACACTTTCCGTCAGTCGATTGCCTTGACTATGCTGCAGTCATTCGGAAATGCAATTAAACTTACAAAAGGAGTTTGTTTTAAGACTTTATTTGAGCGCCAAAAAGCTTTTCTCACATTGAATTTATACAACCGATCAGCCTTGTAGAAAAAAGTGGGTTGTCAGTGATTTCATCATTAAATCGAAATATTTAAGCGACCGGGTGGCATGGAGGGTTGAAATGCAGAAGGGCACAACGCAACAGTTTCCGTCCATCATTTTTTTCTCTGGTTTCAAAAAAGCATTTCCGCGCATTCAAGCTTATATCGACCAGACTGCTAAAATTTTGGTCAATAATGAAAATCATGCGAGTACCGCAATGTGTTGAATGTCCTGGACTGCATCACCAGCCTGCCTTTCACGTAGACACAAGCCATCGATGCTTTCACGGCATACATTGGTATTTGCATGTGCTACAACTCACTTATGTTTCACGTTTCATATTACACGCGAAGAAATTTCATAGAACTGTAGTCATGCAATCGTATGCGCCAAATAACACAGAATTTGCTTACCTGGCAAGTATAAATGTGAACCTGTTGGATATCCGCACCATTGCATATATTTATTACTTGCGGGATAGCGTTCGGTTTCGCCATTTTCTCTGCGCCCAGTTTTCAATCAGTTGAACCTTTAGGGCAAGCATCCCTAGTATGCTTACAGTGTGCATCGACCACCGGATAGGAGAGGTCGCTTTTGACGAAGTGAATTCTGTTCAGCGAAGAATTGGGATTCGTGGCTTGGTGGGTTTTGAAGTGTTCGTTTGAGCTCTGTGCTCACAGCCATGTTTTCATGAGAGGGGGCCTAGGCTTAGGCTTAGGCTTTAGGCTTTAAGCTTAGGCCTAAACTCGGGCTGAGGCTTAAGCTTAAGCTTAGGCTCAGGTTTAATCTTAGTCTTATTCTCAGGCTTGCGCTTGAGCTTAGGCCTATGCTTTGGGTTCAGCTTAGGCTTAGGCTGAAGCTTGAGTTTGAGTTTATGCTCAAGCTTAGGCTCATTCTTCGGCTTAGGCTTAGGACTAGGTTTGAGCTTAGGCTTAGGCTTAAACTTAGGCTTAGGCTTCGGATTAGGCTTCAGCTTAGGCTTGGGCTTATATTTAAGGTTATGCTTAGGCTTATGCTGAGGTTTATGCATAGGCTTTAGGGTCAGGCTTAAGCTTAAGCTGATGCTCAAGCTTAAGCTTACGCTTAGGCTCAGGCTTAGGCTTAGACTTAGGATTAGTGTTAATCTTAGGCTTAGGCTTAGGGTTAGGCCCAATCCTAGACTTATGCTCAGGCCTGGGCCTAAGCTTGGGCTCAATTTTAGGCTTAGGCTTAGGATTAGGTTTAGGTCTCATGCTCAGACTCAGCCTAAGGCTTTTGCTCAAGCTTAGCCTTGGCCTTGGGCTTTGCAGCAGAGTACATGCTCAGGGATATATTGAGGGAACGCGAGTTACGATTTTCGGAATTCTACCAAGAAATTTTTGAAAATGAGCGGATGTAGTAACTGGATGTATAATAAATAGGTGGTGACAGGCGCTAAGAAGCATAAAATGAGAGAAATACAAATTTCGCCACTGGGTGATGGTAAAAAGAAGTGTGATTAGATTAGTTATAATAGCACATAGTAGACAGGACCAAATGCGATGCAAATAATGGGTACAGGAATTTAATAACTCGAGTGCGGTTGCAATCAAAGTTAAAAGCTCGGAAATAGGTCGCCGTGTAATATCATTCTACCTGAGCTAAGTTACGTTTCAAAATTTATCGGTGTTTTTTACTATTATCCTCGCCAAATGAAAGCAGAGATTAGAGTGAAGTAGAGTATATTCTTCAATTGCCACAGTGTTCGCTGTGTTCGTAACGTCGAGTATTTTGCAATGATAGCAACATACCAACATATACGATTTTAGGCAAGATGTGGCTGCAGTATTTTGTTGTCTTTCCAAAATATTTATGCGAAATGTGCATAAAAGCCGTTGTAGATTAATTGATTAAATTAATTGATTAACGCAGTGAATTTACATAAAAATGTAGCATATAAATGATGTCGATGCGCATATACTACCATTGTTTTATATCGATTAATCCTATCAGGTTCGGTACATCGGCAGGTATGCATTAATAGCGACGTTCGATTTCCCCTGGTTAGGATGACTGGGTGAATGTTGTTGAAGTGAAATTTTAGCAGAAACTCTCACTAATGTCAGTAAAGGAAATGGAAACAGGAGGCGATGTGGTATCTAGCGATGTCTGGGGTATAGTCGTGACGAACTGCTGAACGCTATCCTTAAATCCTCCATGCCATTATTCACATACTAGAGCGGATAAAGAAATCATGATTATATTCGTCCACTCACCACAGCATAGTAGTTCTGGCTTCCACTTAAAGCATTCACTATGCACATCAGTAACACAAACTTGCTGTTGGTCACTCCTCACCTGTAGAAGTGTTTCCGTCGGCCTCGGAAGCAAAGAAATGTAATAGTGCTGCAGTAGACCACTACTGCATCTCATACATGTTTGGCAAAGGTGAATGTTTGGATGAAGCTGCGTTACCGTTCTTTCAAGCATTAGAAAGTGCCGATGTAATGCTGACATGGAGAGGGTGAGAGGAACAAATAGAAGTGTGAGGTTTTTTTAGAACTCGGGTATGCTTCATAAAAAGCATTGCTCGAGCTGAAAAGATTACATAATAGAAGCTAAGGTGATTCGGTACTATAAGAAACCTAGCTGTCCGATACTAACGCTGATTACGTCTTTCACTGTAAATGAGCCGCAGTAACGTAAGGTGACTGGCAAGTTCATAAGGCGCTCTTCGATGTATAAATCCGTATATTTCTTTGCTGCATTTGTGCTTCGTTGTGAATATGGAATTACTAGATGTAAGTAATGCTTTGGAATGTTTACAGTGCAGAATGTTTGAACCGTTATGCATCGTTGTGACGGTGGCCATCAAGTCACGTTTGCCGCTATCATTTTTCATTGACTGTCGAACCCATTTTAATCACTAAGTTCCCGAGTAAGTGCCATGCTAGCAAGGTTTTATCTTCAACGATGCCGAAAACCTCTCAATGAATTCAGGCTTTGTTCACATCTAAACGCTCAGAAAAATTGCCAAGTACCGCTGTTTTATAGAAAAAGGATTATAAGTATTGCCAATGAGAAGTCAGATTCAAGTTTTGGCATCAGGTAAGCCAAGCAACAAATTGGAGAGTAGGGAACGAATATGCTCCAAAGAAGATACGGAACCAGAAAAGGTAAAGGGAGAGATCGACAAAGGTGAAAAACGGTGAGATTATTTTAGAATTATATGAGTGAAAAATTACATCAAACCATCTTCAAAGCTGTATTATATTAACAGTTTTTGGTTATGGCCATGTAATGTGTCGAGTACAGATGGAAATAATTTATGCTGGCGGTTTAATTACCCAAGTTTGAGTTTGATGTGCCATGATTATGGCTCAAAGAGCCGGAACGTCAGCGTAAATTATTATTCTATCTGTACTGGACGCATTACATGGTCATAGCCAAAAAACTGTTGTTCTAATACATTTATCGATCATGCGTCTGCGAAACAACAGTGTTACTACTCACATCTTCAAAGCCTTTTAGCAAATTAAAAGCGAGCTCTGAAATAGAGCTTCTTTTAAAATATGAACTTAAAGCTTTTATCGATGAAATCTTAGTCGTTCTTACTGATAAAATTCGATCGTTTGTTAAGTTCTCTTTCGAAATACCGCATTAATAAATTTAACGTATAGCGAATTAGCATTGATTTCCTGTGAAATATTGATTGTTTGCTTTAGAAGTCGGCAGATCGATGACCATAACTTATTCAGTTATTCCACGTGTATTTGATTTCACGGTTTCATATTTTCAGTGTGACAAGTGACAGGAACGTAAAGTTGGGGTTCTCGGGCAATATTCCATCAAAATTCATGGGTGAACTCAACAAGGAATTTGTTTTTACGGAAGGTTCTCGGGTAAGTTGCAATCGCATCAGCTGCGTGATTTGCTTATCTTGGAATGTTTCGTGAAGCGACGCAATACGAGTATTGAGCACCTGGCGGATTATTTTCCTCATTTACGAGTAATTGAATGAGTGCGAACCCTTCGGAATCGGATGTATCTTTTTAAATGTTCGTTGCATTTATCGTCACGTAAGCGTTGCAACCGTACTTCGTCGGAAGAAATAGACATTTTACCAAAAATCATCCGCATTTCGATTGGTCACTGGAGGCAGCAGCGAGCGAACGTTTAAATGTTCGATCGTTCGCTTTTCGAACATCGTTCCATTTGAACATCGAACAACGGCCTGACTCCTTTGAGGGTCAAGTCGTTCGAATATCATATGGAAATTTGCATAATCTTCCCGCCGCTGCTGTAACGGTCTATGGTAGTGCTGCCTGTTCTATTCCTCATGCCTTTCATTCCTCCTCTCCATCCCTCGCTCAGCATTGGTCGTTAAGCGAAAAGATTTGTTAATAAAACCGGCATACACGGATTTCCAGGCATCGTACCAATAATAGTGTGACAAAAGTATAAAGAGAAAAAGGCTTCGAGCTGAAAGTCAGCCCTTTTCCTCTATAATTACAGGTATCTAAAGGTTCACGGCTTTGAAGACTTTTGAAAAGGGGAGAAAGATGAAAACATTATTTATGAAAGAAACAATTTTCGGCGTTTCACATTGAAGGAACTTATAAATAAGTTTGAAATTTCGTACAACTTTTTTAACGTTTAAATTTTTGCACAATTGTCTTAACGTTAAATGAATACTCGATTTCTAAGAATTGCTATGGAAGTGATATTCTGCTTTTTAGCAATAAATTTGTTTGACTCTTTCTTAGAAACAACGAATTATAGATTGGATTGTCGGTAACTCGTTCAATGTTAGTGATAAAAATCGAAGAAACGTCGATATTCACTGATAAGTTACAACTTTTCGACTATATTGTGGCTTTCAATGGGAAATTTATTGAAAGTAAAGCCTCGTTTGCAAAATATATGCGAAGCGTGAAAAAGTCTAAGCAACCGGTTGGTCTTTTCCTTGCATACTTGAACGAAGATTCGGCAGTCGCATTTTTAGCACATTTAAATCTGTTCAAATTCAGTGCTTGCAAGCGTACGAACGGATTACTCTTAACAGTTTGATGAAAGTATATTTATTGCTAATGAAATTCGGTAAATTTTTATTATTTGTTATGGTAATGCATCTAAAATAGCCGTGGTAGATGAATATGCATTTACCGTTCATCTAGCATATTAACTCGTTTACATGTTCAAGTGCTTCAATAGTATTGGATGCTCTAATAAGTCGATTTGAAAATGATGATTCATTCGCACAGCATTCTTGCAGCAAGCTCGTTCCAGGATGAGCATAAAGTTGGAAACATCAAATTGGCCATGGTGCTTATCGCATCATAGTCAATGAAATCATCGAAATGAGATTTTTCTAGTCGAGTAAACTGTACGGCGAGGAATTTCTTGCGTTTAAGGCCGTAAACTTCTTATATTGCAATATTGTGCATTGTGGTGCATTACCAAATTGTCTTGAATTTGAGACTACTATTATTATCGGTGAGATTTGTGTGTTATATTTATTATTTGAATACCATCAAAAGATATGATTTATTTATGACTCGTTTATAGATTGTGATGGTTACGATGAAAAAGTAATTGTAGGACTAATTTTTGAACATTTAGGCCAGATAGGGAAGCAGCAAGTACGTGCTAGTACGGTAAATCGTGGAAAGAGAAGCAGCAAGTAAGTGCCAGTGCCGTAAATTGTAGAGCATGCTGTCGTTTTGAACAATTCAGTATGTTATTTGAGGAAACTGCTAGGTGACTTATCCGGCATTTTTCCCATGGACGTTTGGTTGCATGAAACGATGTTGTAGTCGTAACTGGTGCGATGATATGAACTCATAAAATCCGAAATGCTTCTACACATTTTACAAGCCATAATTTAGAGCTATAATTTTTAGTTTACGTTGAAAATTCATCGATTAATGTGGAATGTGCACGCAGAAAGGTTACCGGAAGGTTATGATCGAGTACCCGGTTATATATATATTCTCGGTTTGATGGTTAAAATTCCTGGTGCTGATATTGGAATGAATATACGATCGTTCAATAGCAAAGTTGGTCCTCTAATATTTTGACTGATATAAAGTGTACCATCAGACAGCCTTAAATTATATGCGCATTTACTGTGGAGTTCTTAAATAAGGATAAGGACTTAAGGGCAAATGTCTGAGAACCTTTACAAGTTAAACTTTCGTTCAGAGAGTCGATGGAAGAGTTAAACTCTATGATATGGTATGATGGTACCATATCATGGAGTTTAACTCTCCCACCGACTTCATCTTCCCCTCTCTTGGCTACATTTGTCTCGGTCGTAACTCCTAATGTTCATGTGCACTCCGCCGTAGTCACCTGTTAGTACAATAGGAATTTCTTTGCATAGCATGGAATTCATCCCTAGCTTGAAGATTCTTTAGTGGTAATGAATTTCTCGGATCAAGGAACACCTGAGACGTATAGCTGCCATCCATCAGTGATCACCTAATCATTAATCGATAGAAATGTGATAGATTTTAGGTTTACGTGGCAAACGTGGAACAGCAGAGTATGGCTGCAACATCATGTTTAATGGGGGATTGTATCGTTGCGGTCGATAATGTGCCGGTTAGCACGGTTGCAACATGTAGAGACAGGATTGTCGCAGCTTTCACTAATAATAACTTTGTTAGTTCCTTATGCCAAGTATTATGCAAAAATGTGTATTACCTGAAGTTGTAATCGAGGAAAGTGGGCATTGTATTAATTTTTATACAGCATAAAGAGAATGTCGTGACTGAGAAAGAATAAAAATAGGAAAATATATAGAAGATTTTGATGCATAAAAGGGAATCGCATTTAACTGAACAAATGAAGATTGCCCAATTTGTTGGACTTTTTTCTCAATTCTTTTTGAATTTATCACAAGTCAAATTGTCGGAAATCTCGGAAATTGCCTCCTTTAAACGGCTAGTTTTGGGAATCGTTATCACGCAAAAAACGTGAATTTACGATATGCTTACTTGCTGATATGATTCAAGAGAAAAGACACTTTTTTAAATGGCTCACTGAATAACTCTAGATTTATTGAGTTGCAAAAACCTCTGCCCCACCCCACCCTCTTCCACTGAACATGAATTACTTCCTTCTTATGAATATGTGATGCTTTGTTTGCCACTTCTATGCGAAATCTTCATTCTTTATAACTCAGCCATCATTAAAAAGGTTCTTTAAAGTTAGTGATGACATTGGAAAGACCAGTCGATAAACAAGCCGTTCGCGTAGTGAAATACGCTCTTTTGGTTGAAAAGACACCACAGATAAACCCCAGGTAAGTTGCAGTTTTAATATTCCTGCACAGATGCTCCAAGAATAGCTTTCTTAAAGGAAAACAAAATTACCATGACCGGAAGGTGGGTGAAAATGATAAAGACCTTTGAATTAAATACTGAGCTTGCTATTGAGACCACACTTTCGATGGCAACTTCTAGTGAGAAGTTGTGCTACTCAGAATTTATTCTGCGTTCTAGCAAATAAAATCCTTCAACAATCCTTCAACAGATGCAGAAGTATGATTGCGGTCAGAAGTAGAATGCATGCTTTGAAGCGTTCGTATCTCGCGAAAGAGATATCACAGAAGGGATTAAGCTAATTTGGGCATTTCAGTATTTCAGTATAAGCCCTATTTCAGTTACCACATTCGCGCTCGAAAATACGGGAAAAAGGTTCCAAAAATCTCGTAAAATTTATTCTTCCAGGTAGCCAGGTGATGTTAGGTTACTTGTTAAAATAAAAAGAAATGAATAACGGAGATGAGAATCAATGGCAGCGAGGGGAATGGAAGAGAGGAAAACAAGTAAAATAACCGACAAGAAGGCTTGAATCCGCAAAATCCCCGCTCACCACTTACTTAATCTAAATCAGCATCGTATAATACAGTCAACGTATATTCTTGCGATTGATTCAGTTTACTTAACTGTTATTTCGTTACCTAACTCTCCCAGGCAATACACCACATCGAGGGGGCAAAATACCACAAAACGGTGCAAAACTATTCCAGTTAGGACGACCAGTAAGACAGATAGAATGAGACGGTCGTTGGTGCGCTGTCTTTGGAGAATTACAGTCAACCACAAGAAAATTGTAAAATCTCCGAAATCCGTGTCCGATCTTGCAAATAGGGCGAAAAAAGGAATTACCCACGTTTTTCCTCGTCAAGAGACGATTCATCTCATCCCATTCCCTTTACATAAGAGATTGATGTCGTTGATGTCGAGCATACAAGTGAGAAGTTACCTTTATTAAGAAATACAGTTTGACCATTACCCTTTAGATAGAACGGCAGAGTTGAAGGATGACAGCAAGGCTGTAACTAGGTAGACCTGTTAGGCAAAATCTTACTTGCTAACGGCGAGACATGAAGGTTGCAGTCTATGCTCTTCTCTATCTTTTCACAGAGCTTCTTTATGGGGAATATTTTGTTTTATTAATCTATTGTGATGATGAGTATACTTTTATTGCGTAATTGCAATTCCAGAATGGCGGCCGACACCACTAAAATAGGTCTCGATGAAGCAAATAAGATAAGATCCTCAATGGTAGCCGCACCTGGACGAAGTATCTATCAAAGTAAAAGGAGAAAAGTTGGACAACGGTAAGATAATAGTTATACTATCCACTGAAATCCAAAAATCCAGAAAATTCCAGAAAAATAGCAATCTATTGAAAGAAATATCTGAAGCGCTGAAATTCACGTAATGAAGCACTTGAGCAGTAAAATAATCATATATAGGTAGAGAAGCGTCTACAGTAGAAACTTGTACGCAGTGCTAAAATACTGCAATGAAATGAAGAGGCAAATGAGATGAAGATTTGGCTAATCTTAATACTAAATCTTAATACTAAAGACGAAGCACATCTGTAAAAGATACGGGAAAGAGGAGGTGCATTCCTTCTTAGCAAGAGAATTTTTGCATGGGATTTGGGAATGCTTTCCTATGAAAAAGCCCACCATGAAATGAACGATAATGCGAGTGTGTGAACGATTACATCGTAATGGCGCATTTGGCAATTCTTATACTAACATTTGTAAGTCTTTCGTACTATTCTGTCCAGCCGGGGTGATGGCGACTAAAAAAATTTGAATTATTGCCTAGAATTATAAGCATTCAGATCATTCAACTCTTCTTCTAAAGACTTCGAAAATGAAGATGCCATAAATGGTCACGTAGAAAATGAAGAAAGAACTAATTATCCATGTCGATGAAGTATTTGTGTCCAAGGAAGTACTGAGATTTTTGTTAAACTTCACAGTGTTTTTTTGCTGAAGGAGACTTTTCTAAAAAATCGAACGTTAAGGTCGTATATATTGCATTTTTGTAATGCAGCTTTTAGACCGACGAATTTTTGCGTTCACTGAAGAAATCGGGAAGATCATTGAAAAGGTTGTAAAATCCCTAATAATCTCTAAAAAGGACATCAGCATATTAGTTTCTCCAATTGTTTGGCGGCATCCGATCGCGTTCTTTAATTCACAAGCTTTAAATTTCGCACGTTTTATGGACGTGATGTGTAACTAAATCTGACGTAACACATTTCTTTGCTGTAATCAGCATCTGCTATGGCCCCACAAAGACTGGAATATGCAACTCTAATAAAACACAAATAAAACCTCACAACCCTCTGTACCTTAAGCCTCATTATGACACTTGCTTTTTCCTGTTTGGTGGGAGGGTGGTGATTCCTATATTTCGGGTCCACCTTCTCCCTTCCAGTTTATGACAAGAGCTCGTTTATTTTGTTATGCACTTAATTATGTAATTGCGCGGGGTTCTGATTAGTGCCTCTCTAGTGCCAAAGATATTTTTCAGGTAAGCGTGTAAAAGACAACTGAGTAAAAGTTAAAATTGTACACCTGATACACCTCTTTCTTCCACAGCAGTCTCAACTGTTTTCCGTGCAACATTTCGGTTTTGAAGGAAAGTTTTGATGAAAATAAGCTATCGATGTCATTAACAATCCTAAACCTATTTTCCTTATGAAATTATGCATGAATACATGAATTTGAGTAAGCCGGTTATTTAAATTGGAATTTAAGTGTCGATGAAAAAAGCAGATCGTAAATTGACTGCATTAAATTCGTAGAAATTGAAAAATTTCACAACTGATGGGTAGGATTATATCATCGACAGTGGATTTGGATGATCACTGAAATGAGCGCTAAATGAGCTTTCAGAATAAAAGTAGAATGAAAAGTATTGCCTTTTACCAGAAATTTTAACAAACACAGGGCAAGTTAATTTCATCGAATTGACCACAATAGATTTTGCTAATTGCCCATGAG
Organism: Baylisascaris schroederi; assembly: GCA_006503575.1. NCBI lineage: Eukaryota > Metazoa > Nematoda > Chromadorea > Rhabditida > Ascarididae > Baylisascaris > Baylisascaris schroederi. The sequence goes on from QEWY01000421.1 coordinate 264,786, forward strand.
GGCATTTCAGGAGACTCAATAAGGCAGCCATATTTTTCTAAATCAATGAGATACCACAGCGCTAAATTTGCAACAAGTACTTAACTTTATCGTTTGCGAGCATCAAAATGCCATAATTTTTCGATTGACGATCAACATAAAGCAGTTCTAATTAAAATATTCCTGTAAGGTGAAGAAATTTGCGGATCTTAAGACATATTCGGTGGTCTGATCGAAATGTGAGATCAGCGCTCTTGGCCGTTACTCATCTAAGAATCTAAAGAGTGATTAACCGGAAAATTAATCCTAACGGAACCCCAGACGATGATCTCTTATAATGCGGTCAAATCCTATGTTAAGTGGATGCATTCAAATAGTACATATAAGTGCTACAAGGCAGCAGCGAAAGTTATTCCGCTGCTTTTGATTTCTCAGAAGCTCCAGGTCAACTGTAAGAAGAAAAAGAATTAAAAATACTTTATAAAATAACGACGACATCCCTAGTCTCGAATATACTGCTCATTGATCGTGGTTGCATTCACCATGAAAGATGAAATCTTCATAGATTACCGCTTGTAAAACTGCTAGAATTTCAGCGTATCACCACGCCAACCGGTAACCGAAACCCGTGTAAGTATCAACTCAACATCACTATTCACGACAATAATGGCCGATCCATACAATCCGCTATTGATGGAGGCAGTTCCCCCAAAGCGAATGGATACATTCTATGCACAAATCAGAGCCACTCCACTGACAACCTCTACTAGTGCTAGTGCACCATCGAAATCAACATCACCGAATAGCATTAGCATCTCATCGAAATCGCCTAGTGCACGATCGAAGAAAGCATCGATATCGTCAAGAAAACCTCTTCAATAGTCCCCATTTACATATTCGGTCCATCTCCACATCGATTGTTTCTTCATGTATTCTTCTAGCGCTCTTCATAGAGTTTCCTATTTCGTCGTTTGATTACAACATTTTTCGAAAAGTACTAATATTTCGAAGTGTACACTCTACAATCAAGAAAGCGAATCTTGTAAATTTCGATCGAACTTATGTTAGCACTCTTATGAGAGTACTTTCATTTGTGAACCTAAATTTTATCTTGTACAATCAAATAGGCAAAAAAATATTTGGCAGATTAAGTTTTACTTAACGCATTCTTTTGAAGAGAAACATTATGCATTAAAAACGAAATGCATCTAAACCGCCGAATTTGTTTCCATTTCTGCAAATTTTTTGAGTTTTGATTTACGGCATTTTATTAAAATATAGAAACGGTGAAAGAATACAGCTTGATATCTAATCTATGAATGTTACAAGAGTCACGCCGGTTAAGTAAGGTGACTTGATCCAGTGGAACCCGAAACAGAGGCTTCGGACTCCGATCCCGAGTTCAGAAAGGCGGTCGACCCCCATTACCTCTACTCCTTAACAAAGTGGGGCCAACGCCATGACCCTAACTCGTCAACGTTGAGATGACTACTTGTTCCGCTTCTCGAACAGCACCACAGGAACTATTATCCGTGTTATCCGTGACAAAATGAGAGAAATTTTATGCAGCATTCTCGACAGATACCATAAACAGATTTACAGATCAAAACACCGAAAAAAAATCGATCACAGCCCTCCTTCATACGAACAAGCTCCCGTTCGTAACCTCCTCCTATAGTCCGTTTGAAATCGGCGGCTATATTCAAATGTTCTGCAGGCTTACAAATTTTTAAGGTTCTCACTTTTCATGCGGAAATTTCGAGATACTATCTTCACACAACAGTGCCTTTCACTTTTAATAATTTCTACTCTTTTAGTAATTTTCTTCGATTGCATGTTCCCCCGCAGTTTCATTTTCTCTCAAATATTCTTGTATTTTGAGATTTATAGAAAGCATAACCCACCTGCCTTTCATTTTCCATAAATCTACCTAAATTCCCCTCTACTTAGAAAAGCTGTAAATGCTGTAGAAACCTCGGAGTATCTCGGCCGTTGAATACGGCAAGCTCAGAATTTGACGGAAGTTGACATGACTTTGGAGTATAACTACCTGTAAGGTAACAGGTAACTAAAGTCCAAGTAACCAAGACTACGCGAGGTGGTTATTGTGTGCATGGGATCTTCGCAGAGGGAAGGGTTGTGATATCATTTGCCGTACTATTCTTGTTTGGGGAGGAGGGAGTGATATCATCTACCTGTAATATTTTCACCTCAGTCAATACCAGGTGGAACAGGTGCAAATTATGCGAAATATCTATCCTCTCGCAGAAATAGTTCCTGTCTTGAATGGATAACCTGCTCCGATGACGTCATCTGCTCTCGTTTATGTCAGCTTTATGTCAACTATTCGTCTAATGTCTCCACTGGACGCCGCGTTGGCATTGTGCCAAGAAATCAATTGCCGGTACCACAATTTGGAATGGCTTGCGCGCTTGTTCTTTAATTGCAAGAGCTTGCGGAAGTGAGCAACACTAGTTTCTTTCAAAATTCGTCATGTTAGGGGTTGTTCGTTGCGAAGATCTAAAGTGGCATAAGTGTTGAGAGGATTGAAAAGTAATTAGTTCATACTTGTAAAGGTAACAGCATTATTAGCCCAATTCAACATGACCTTCTATAATTCGATGTCGTGTATAGTTTTAGGCTGCGTAGTTCGGCGGCTCCGTTCCTTTCGATATGTGATAGTGCATCATAGACTTTATGATCGCTGTCCAGAATACTTCATGAGCGCTGTGCAGACAGTATTGTGCTGTCGTTTTCGATGGTTTTTTCGGAAGTGATTTCCGTCAAACCTGACGGGATTGCCCCTCTAAATCTGCTGTACGGCTACTCAACTTTATAGGCCAAACCGCTAATGAATCTTCTTGGCTGACATTGTGATGTTGTTGCTCTCTGAAGTTGGTTGTTGATTGTATACTAGGCTCGAAGGTGCTCTTGTGTAGGATGATTCATTCTACGCTTAAAGGTATCGAATCTACCTTCGACAAGAAACTTCCAATCGATATCATATGTAGATGTGTTTAGAAACCATCAACTCTCAGGTATTTGATTTATAAGTAAACATAAGTGATTGCTCTTTGTGCTATGAATCGTGACACGTGACAATACTTTCCATGGTTAATATCGAGTTTCCACTTTTTATTGTTTCCTTGATCGCTGCTAAGCATTTAAAGAACATATTTCGAGGCTTTAATACCACCGAAAGGTCATCACTATAAGCAATCCAAAAATGGTACTAACGGGGTTTTTATGATAATCAGGAAGGGATGAAGGGTGATAAAGAATTGAGCCAAGCTTAAGAAAAATCGTGATGTCGAAGATAAATGAAAAAAACATTAGTTAATATTTTGAAAAGAAAAAAAACTGGTAATAGCATTTAAGAATTTTTGTAGTGTTGCCAATGTCTCGTATTTACCGAAAATTCAAAAGTTCCTCAGAAATCGATATCTTAAGAGACAGTTTGTACATTCAAATGGTCGAAACTTCAATAGGTGATCCAAATTTCAGATTCTTTATAAACGCCAATTCAATCCGCCACCACAACGAATCTTATGAAGTTTGCTGCATATTTAAGCCTGTAAACTGCAATCAAGTTGAACGGTGATATGAACGAGTCTAGAAGCTCATTCAACCAAGCACCGAAACGCGCGGTCATAGATTTTCATTAAGTTTTTTTGCGGGGTGAGGGGGGGGGGGCAAATTCAGTCTGATGTGCTATTGAGCACACGGTCTTATCGATAGAGAAGCAGACGAGATTGATATTTGCTGCAGACAATCAGAGGGATGGTGAAGTCTTCTCTGGTGGTGTGAGTTATTACTTTTTTATTTTTTCTTGTTATGCTTCCCTTAAACCTGTGATATTCACTGTTTTTGGCGAACGAGGCTAGGGGATCTTCAGATTCCCGTCGTGCTTTGTTTACAAGTGGGATCAGAATTGGGGAGGGGGGGGGGGCGTAACATAGCAGTAAAGGTTACCGATTAACTACGCTACGTGAGTTTGGCTTTTTTATGCAGGATTTTGAAACCGTTACCCTGGGGATTATGTAACCAGGACTTTTTGTGAGTACTGCTCGATATGGGCGTTGTTTTCTGTCTCTTATACGTTTGTCGCATCTGGAGGGAGCGTGACTGACGCAAGGTAGAGACAAAAAGGGAGATGTGTAAATTTAGCTCATGCGTTGTTTAATTGTTTCTGAGCAGTACAGCCATCTGAGCATAAAGTTGAAAGCTTTGGATTTCTGCTGTCCAAATATGAGGTGCCTGTCTAATCTCCGACAACCTGTTTTTCTATAGCGTCACGAATTCGTGAGGCACGGCAAATGGGCGTGTAAGGAATTGATGAGGTTCTTTAGTCATTGGGCAACCCCTGGAGAGCCGATTTTCTGGTGGCACATTTGCGCAGACTGGTTTACGAGTACGTCTTACTGTTTGGAGTCCCTTCTCGTCCTCTACAAGGCATGTGCGATAGAATGACCAAACAAGTTTTGGCCGCACGGCCCCCAATTACGGTGGGATCTGCGCCCCAAAAGTTCCAGCTATCGCTGGGTTTTCTGTACATGTGCCTTCACAAAGGTCTACTGCTCCTCCTTAGGGATTTACAATTCCCTCCTCATATTCTTAAGATCGCGTTCCTTGGAGACTGAACGAACCGCTTCTCTATATTTCGTAGAAATATTCGGCCATATGTAATCAAAAGAAGTAGGGTTTGATGGAAGGGAAAATAAAATGCTGGGACTGGGAAAACATCAGATAGTGCCAGAAATGTGATCTTTTTTAACGGCATCATTTCAGCGGGAAACTACATTGTGTGATAGGTACTTGCAAATGTAACAGTCACATATAATGACGGTCGCGACGCACAAAACGCGTCAAATCTATAGCCCATATCGCAGCTGATCTACGTGTCGCAATTCCTTGAATTTTATGTTGACGTACAATTTAGCAGTGCAGTGGAAATCCGTCTCGCAAGAGTTCCACGTTTTCAACATGCTTTCTGAAAAGCCGCCTAAAACTGTGTCATTTTGTCGAAATCCGTCTTGCAAGAGAAAAAGTTGTGTGAGGCACGTTAGTCACCCGATTCAAAAAAGCTTACAGCAGCTTCAGCCCATTTATGCTCTTTAACTAAGGGGAACATTTTGTAATCTTTAATCTGACGAGCGGCTAAACGGAAGCCGGCGTAACCATGCAGTACCTGACGAAGAACCTATTGCTGCTGAGGAACCTCGGGGTTGCATTTCGTCTTTATGTAACTCATCCTTAATTCATTAACTTTGCTGTCTTTCATAGCGAGAAAACTCAAGGTGTAAGTTATTTGCACTGTTGGGGAGAAGATAGAGAGGAGAGCTCGATTTGTCAATGTCGGAGCACTCCATGGATATAGGAACGACTTCAGATATATTTTAATGGCAAATTTTGCTGCTGCTTCTTCCCGATTTTTTGTGCCCAAAAAAAGTTATGAGAATAACATTTGATCAGTGAAACCGTTTCGGCTGCCATTGTTATTGTTGCTTTGAAGCGGCGTTCCATTTCTACTGATGCCAGTGGCTCTTGGCAAAAACTGAGGCGATATCGCAAAGGAGATTCGTAGCGCGAGCTTGTTCTCATTCGAAAATTCAACTAGCTGCTGAGGCAAACCAACTTCACTATCTTCAGCTCCTCATGATAGTCGACGACATTTCGCGATGTTACAAGTGCCGTAAAGAGCGTAATGAACTGTAGACCAGATTGCCGTCTTCGAGAACTGCATGCGGTCGCAGCCTAGGATTTGTTGTTGTCTTCATTCTTACCATTTTTATAACAGAAAAGTGAGTACCGCGACCAATATCACCACAGTTTGTTTATTCGAACAATGCATTTTGATATCAGTCACCTCTCACATCATCCCCAAAACGAAAATTTTTCACCCATTTGGGAAAATTCTTCACAGGATTTGGGCATCGCAGCAAGCCTTCTTACTGATTTCCTCCAGCGGAATATTGAGCAGTTTTCCGCTAAACCCTCTATTCGCTCGACTGCTAGAGATACTGATCAGGCATCCCGTTTTATGTCGTACCTTTTTCTCAGCCGATGTTAATCTGTACTTTTTCGAGCTATTCTAGTACCATACGGCGTAAAAGAAGAGTGCAGCGTCATTGTAAAAATAGAAAAAAATTCTGCTGCTGTCATGTTTAACCCCCTCATGGTTGTTTCAAAGGAAGTGTAACACTATCGCAAAAAACAAGTCGCGCACGATGTCCTGCTTGTGAAAGTAAGGACACAGGTGCCAAATTTGGGCCACAGGTCGACATCACATGACAGCTTGTGTGCAGAAATGTTGCGTACTTGTATTCTCATATGTTGCTCCTACGTTTTACTTAGTGCGCAGAAGGTCACTTTTCCAAATAGTTTTCAGATGGCAACAAGCTCGTTTGGCCACTCTTTGCATGAAGATCTCGGAAGTTCGCTTGCTTCCACTCTACGACCAGAGCGCAAGGGTGATAAGTAGGGGAAAAAAATTAGGCTCATTAGCGCATCTACTCCTGCACAACCTCAGTGCCTTCGTTTACCCGTTCGGTTTTTCACAAAGCATTAGATTAGGCAGCACCATATCAGATTCACTCGTATGGTGCACATGGGTTGTGTACGAATATGCTATAAGGACGTTGTAGTCTTCTGGCGTCTTACTTGATTGATTGTGGCTAAACATGAATGGAAGAGAGCTGTATACCTTGCGTCTGAAGTCTTAAGCTTCAAGAAATCAGTGAAAGTGGAGCAATAAATGTGTTGTATTGGTAAGCTATAGAGGGCGCATACTTCTCCAAAACAATAAGAAAGTAATTGTCGCGAAGTGTTCGCTGCAGAAGTTGCATAAATCGGAGCATGAAACTACCTCGGCAAGCGTCTTGTAGTCTCCTATGTCAACTGACTATCTGCATTCCGCCAAAGGGTTAGGAAATTTGCCAGAGAAAAGACAGCTGAAACGCTAGATGAACGGCTTCATAACACCTACTTCAGAACTTTAGGATCTTATCACTGTGTTGTGAATATCAATAACATTGTTGGTGAAAATGTACTGATTCTTTAGCTCTTAATGTGATCGAAAGTGTTTGCCATATATCAGAGTCGTTTCTTTCTGAATTTTGGTGTTGCCTTCCGGATGTACTAGTAGAAACTATATAAAATTTTATTAAATGCGTATTATCCTAATTCATGGAGGGTATGTCACAGTGTAAATGTCGTGTATCGACGCTCTGAGAAGTCTTTATGTTTGTGATATAGTTGGTAATAAAAGATTACGTCAAGTAAATGCTGGAAACTTGGGAATAGGATGATTTGGTTGGTTTAAGCTGCAAGCTGTTCCTTCCTAGGTTTTTAAAAATTTCCCTTGCTAATTGTCGGATTATGTAAAAATAGTGGCTAACCGGTCGGTCAGTGCTGTTATAAATTAACTGCATCGACATATTCGACTTCTAACCTCGCTGTATAGCATTTCGAAAGTTTATACTCTACTTTGTTTCAGGCTATTTGTGCACGTCGCGTGGTGGTGAAGTTGGTGGAGTGCTTGGGTAGTACTGAATCAGGTGCGCCTTTGAATTCCCGATTCTCGCAGTCGAAGGCTGTTGGGCATTGTCACCGTCTAAGAGAGGAGTGCGCCGCATAGTTACGAGATGGCCGCTGAAACAGAAAAACTCAACTTGGACAACATCATCGCTAGGCTGCTGGAAGGTTTCATTTCGCTATTTATTGCTTCCTATTCAGCGAGGTGGAAGGGGTGCTTATCTCTTTGTGACGTCGAGTCGCAAGCATTTTTGTAAAGCGGATAGAATCCTGATATTGTTTTCTAGCTTCCTGTGAGCTGTTTTTGAAAAACCGAGATTCATAGTGCTTTAGATGTCTGAGAAGTGACGAAAAGTAATGGATGATGTTGAAAAAGTTCAGATGACAAATCGTGTATGTAGCTAGAATTTCTAGAAATTATCAATAATAAAATTTTATAAATTCCTATTGCAAGCGGTGCTTCGAGGGTTTCCTTTTAGGTTCATTAGGGGTTCGTTGCCTTGAGCGAATCGTTGCATAAGTTTGTGTTGGCGTTGAGTGCGGTTGGGAAATGCACTCAGTGCACGTATCGGTCAAGGACGCGGCTGGCTGCGGAGAGTCGTTTCACTTCACTTTTAGCGCTATGCACTATAATTTAATCGTACTTCTTTCCAGTACAATCTGTTTAAGTTTGATCAGTTATGCATTCGACATCCCCGAGCAAAAAATTATTGCCTTTATGGAGAAATCCATAGCTTGATGACAGAAGATTGTTTTTGTTTAGGGAAATTGCTTTTGTTGTTGAGCAGAGATTTTCAATTTTAATGATAAATAAAGTCGTTCAGGTGTGCCATCGCTGGAAAAAGGGAAATTTTGTGGAAGTTTACTATAAATGGGAAATCTTTTTTGGGATGAGACACAAGAGCAGTGCAGAGCATGCAAGCATACTTAATTCGCCAGCTAGTTTTTTAAGGCATTTCTGGACTGTATAATTAATAATTACTTTCATCTTGAGAATTTTGTGAATGCACTTAGTGTTGTGTAAAGGCATATGGATGCTTTACTCCACTTGAACCAGCCTCAATCACTTCACAAGGCCGCAGTAACGAAGGCCGCAGAAGAAGCAAAGTCGGAATGCCTAGAGAAGAAGAATATAAAACTACTTGCAGAAATTACCAAGTTGCTGATTATTAGATAAATTTCTTACCATTTCAAAAAAGTTATCGATTTATATCGCCTAATCTTAGCGGTGTTGTTCAGGGGGGATCCATGAAGTTTTAGTGCTGAGACAGCTGATGGCTAAAAACCGGTGGTTTTGATGGACGTAATGAGGGGTCTGGCACTTTCCTCGCGAAATGTGAAATATTGTCTGTTCAAAATAGATCCGCAGCTTTTTTTTAATGACCGAAAGTAATTGCGTAGCAAGACTTGAACAGTTGGAGATTCTGTCTACAAGGCGATGGACAAGTGAAAATGTTCAGCTGAAGGGGCTTTGAACTCAGTTCCATTGCAAAGGAAAAGATATGATTCAACGTTGTAGTTCGAGGATCGAAACCTGGTAAAAATGTGCAGCTGACTGAGAACGAAATCAAGGGTTTATGTGTCAAGTCACGGGAAATATTTCTGAGTCAGCCGATTCTCCTCGAACTTGAAGCACCGCTCAAAATCTGTGGTGAGTCCATCTTCGATTTATGCGAAAAGAGCAGAGAGTGAAGTTAGAAATGCTGCAGTGTTTAAGAATTGATATTTTCTCGTCCAGTTCTGATGTTAGGGTGCAGCTTAGAGATAATTGCTGACCTATGGCACGGCCGAATGAAGCACGTTAACCGTATCTTGTTGACGAGGATGATGCATCCTAGTTGCATGTGGGCATCATCCTTGTCATCCTGGTTTGGGACGTAATAGTTTTACAGATCATGGAAGATCGTTCTTTTCTACCACAGGTTGCCTATTTGCGTCGTTAATTAAGAGACACCACGTTGGGAAGCGAACTGCACTTTCGTGCGTTTTTTTTGGCTTTATTTTTTATTTGCGGACATGGTACCGACAGATATTTTCTATGAATGTTGGTCATTGTTAATGTTGAAAATCTAAGAAAACCACTCGTTTGCAAATTTAGGTTTTTTTTGCATTTCCATTAGCCGATTCCAACAACTTTTTTTAAAACGTTCAAATACATATATTCTATTCGCAGAATGTTAGAATGGCAACCAATTTTATGACAGACGTATTGCTGCAATAGATAATAGAGATGAAATAATCCAAAAAAGAAGCAGGGCTAGCAGATGTTTCTATGTTTAGTTCGTTCCCATTTTTTATAATGTAGAACTTTTATGCATACATATTCACTTGGATTCAGAAATTTTCCACGCTAATATCTACTGCTCTTTTCATTAGAAGTGCTCGAATTAAATGAGTTTTTATAGTTATGCACTCTATGAAATTCATTTTCTTCGTTACTAATTTTCGGAGGTAATGTGGCTATTACGGCAGTTGATGAACGAGTTCTGATGCAAAAGGATAGGATTTTGTATAATTTATAAAAATTTTGGGGTACTAGTGATGTGACGAAAATGTCTTTTTGTAGCAAAACGGCGAAGTTTTCTGCAGCAATCATTTTTGTACACAAAAATTTGAAATCCACTAGGGGTAGATTCTTTCTGCAGACGAAAAACTTTAGCTTTTCGTTTGCTGTGCCCAAATATTTGTGTTGCATTTTGGATCCTCTCGGTTCACGAATTTAAGCAGAAACTTTTGAGGTGATGTTCATGGGCAGTATTATGATCTGTTGCGACTCTTCGAGTATGGAGGATTCCCGCCTGAATCCAATTATCTATTCCTCGGAGATTATGTTGATCGAGGTTTTGCTTCTTTTTTTTCTCCGAAGTTGATTTTTATTATGGGTCAGAGACAAAAGGAAGTGAGGGGAAGCAGAGTTCGATTTCGTGTGAGGCGTGTATGCGTGTGGTATGTTTCTGTTTGTGTTTAGTATAGAGGGGAGTAGGGTTCCGTTTGGTATATGTGTGTGGTGCGCTTTTGCGTTTGTGGATGGGGGAGGAGGTGTGTGTTGGGGGGGGGGGTGTGTGCGCTTGTGTACATTTGTTTGGCGTGTGGTGCGTTTGCACGGTATAGGGAGGAGGGACGAAGCCCAGTTTTCGGTTTTCCTGGCATGGGGCGTGTGTGTTGTGTGTGCTGTGTGGTGTGTGGTGTGTTTGCAGATAAAGGGGGGGGGGGGAGGGGGGGGGGGTGCAGCTAGCTGTTCTAAGTGGAAGGGATATAGCGAGCGCCGAAAAGGAGGGTATGCTGTGGTTTTATCGCCTATTGTCCTCTCGAGCGCGGTAGGCACGAGCGTGTTATTTAGAAGTCTGCCTGTTGTGTAGTACGTTAAACGAAAGGGTGCCAGTAACTGTCCGGTGCAGCGCAGACTGAGTATGTGCGCGGAGTATCGCGGCATATGGTGCTGTGCACATTATGAAATATATCTCGGTTCCGGATGGAGCAATTTTGATGCGGTTTTGAGAGAGCAGCTTGACGTGCCCTGGGGAAGCCGCTTGTATGTTGTTGTCCACCATCATGAGCTCTCCCGTGTAATATCTTAGCTGCAATGAACCGATTCCTATCTGGTTTTTTGCAAAACTTCATATAAGAGGTGGAAAAGTGTGGCTTGGTATTGCTTCGCGTGGAAAAATGCTAGTTTATAATTTATGTGGTGTTGTTGAAAGCAAATACAACAAAACAGGCAGATCTTCTAAACTATAACGGATCTTGAAGAAGTGTGTAGCAATCAGTCAACTTTTTAACGTCGTTTATTTTAAGCTAAAATGCTACCTCGCTCTGCAGACAAAACGTCCAGTCGCTGAAAGCAGGGGAAGTAAAACCGTGAAAGTGAAGCAAATTTAAAGGCTTAAGCCTATGAAAGGCGAATGCCTGAATTAATGCTTGAATCTCCTGCGCTATACTTGAAATGTTCTCATGTCAAGAAGTCATCCTTGAAAATTTGCCACATCAAGGTTCCGCGCAATTTCCAGTTTTTATTAAGACCGCCTGTGTAGTGGACTATGGGTGTGCATGCGTTGAGTTGTTGTCCACATCTGCGTACGGTGTTCTTAATAAAAACTTCAGCTGACAATCTTCTAAGTGGGGAACACATGTTGCACTCTAGTGTGCAACTGTTTTTGCTTGATTTCATTGATTGAAAGTGGGATGTCTCCTTTGATTATTTCGAGGCTGTTGCTGCTACCATACTCGATACATGCACTTTCCGACGTTTTTCTGTTGATATCTGTTTATTATTTCGTCGTCAAATTATATTTGAGATTTCATAAGACTTCTGCTGAGGATCGGCTAAGAATGACGAAATATAGATTACTGTATGCACAGAGTTGTAGGTTGGAAAACCATGCTTTAGAGAGGCAAACGACGGCTTGTGTGTGATTGGTAGCAAGAATGAATTTGCATAAAAACTCGCGACTGCATTTTAAGCACTGTCCATGCGAGGATAGTTTCAATGTGTGGTTGGTTGCTCAGGTTGCAAAGTGGCCCACAGGTGAAGTCTTACTAAGCATGTAGACTTATGGCAGGCGATCTGAATAGATAAATGCCAATTTTACGTGCGGGTGATAAGCCCTTTGGAGTACGAGCATGGGTAGTGCTCATCATTAGTAGCTATAGAAATGGTAACTTATAAAAGTAAGTTCGGTGTTGTTGACATTCAATGATTGCAGGAAAGCAGTCGCTGGAAACGATATGTCTTCTGCTGGCGTACAAAATCAAGTACCCAGAGAATTTCTTCTTGTTGCGCGGGAACCACGAATGCGCATCGATCAATAGGATATACGGATTTTATGATGAATGTTCGTTTTGCTTAATTCCGTTATTTTGTAACCCAGAGCAGTAAAGGTGAAAGCAGTTTTCTAGTTTTCTCCAGATGGAAGAAAGCTTTGCGTTTGTTAGATCAAATTATGGTAGAAGATGTGCTGAGAGAAAGGGTGGTGCACGGCGGCCACGTCGAAATGAGAGGATAACTTCAAACTCTTCTAGTGCTTCTCGAATGCTGTGTTATATTGCAGCAACCTTCGCAAGCCGAATTATATCGATTGCTTCTTAAGGAATTTTATTGAGTGCGAAATAGGTCGAGTTTGGGTTCATTGAGTGGTCGAGGGATTTGAATTTCTATAAATCTTAATAATGAGGTTTCGAACAGGAATTTTAATTCCGAATTCTTTGGTGAGTTCCTGCAGTGGGATTTCTAAGTATGCCTAGGGCAACTGATATTGTATTTCTTGTATTTGCAGTATTGGATAAATCTACTACCGACCACCAGTCTTTTATTTAGACAGGTCAATTTATTTTCTAATTGTGGCTTGTCTAATGAGCTTGGTCACCTGAGAAGCATGCACTACTGCTACTTACTCGCTTTAGTGCTGGAGAGGGGGTGCGGGAGCTGTGGAAAAAAGTGATCTGAGTGCTAAGGTAAGGGTCAGTGGAATGGATTGTATAACTCGATTAATCGTAAGCATCAGTTCGTCCTCTCATAGTGCGTGCGCCGATGTAGTATTAGAGCCGCTTGAGCAACTAAAGGTTTCGCCTCTAGGGAGTAAGTGAAGTGTATGGATGAGAAGGCGGTTCTAATGTGATTCCGAAGATTTATTCAAGCTGTGTTCAAAATTGTACGTTCTGGATGTTTACTGTTCAGTGGTTCAGGTTTAGACAAGTAAAATTTCAGAGATCTGGCGTTGCAGGTCAGAAATGCCTTTCCCCTGACGGAGGTCCTGCGTTTATGCGACGTCAACGGGAAAAGAGACAAAAGAAAGATGTAACGAAATGTGATGAGCAAACAATATTTGCAGGCAAAAGGCGCTACAATATTAAATTATGGAAGACGTTCACCGACTGCTTCAATTGCCTACCGGTAGCGGCCATTATAGACGAGAAGATTTTCTGCTGTCACGGAGGTTTATCCCCCGATCTTCAATCGATGGAGCAGATTCGGCGTATCATGCGGCCGACGGACGTACCAGATCAGGGATTACTCTGCGATCTTCTCTGGTCTGATCCAGACAAAGATGTTACAGGTGAGCAGATGATGGTAGTGCTAGGAGTTCCGTTGTCGCAGCATCGCATCAAATAAAAGGCGTGCTTGCGTTTTTTAATATAGTTTTAGTTATCGATGCAGCTGATGATGGTTACTCTTCTTCGTTTTTATTGATTAATGAAACGTCTTTCGTTCGACGCCACTTTAGAGAATCCCGTTAGTGGGGTCTCATCGAACTTTCGTCCTCTCTATCGACAGCAGTGATTTCAAGAGTGGATTCCAATATGCTGCTCTGCTCAGATTTGTTACCTTTGTTCGATGTTGCAACTGAACGGTTGTGAAAGCCCGTTTTCTATCTACAGTGGACGTAACTTGCATGAAGAGTACATGTTCACTGCTATTGTTTCTTCTTATCGATCGATGTCCTGCTGTGCTTTTAGAAAGAGAAATGAAGAGTTCTGCTTTCTGTTTTATTTGGATCTCCTCATCGTTGCTGTTTATATGATTTCACTTTCCGTTGCATTCGCTGTATATCCGAACGAGCTATGCATCTGATTTTCAGGCTGGGGAGAGAACGATAGAGGAGTGTCGTTCACTTTCGGACCAGAGGTTGTCGCTAAGTTCTTACATAAACATGACCTCGATCTCATATGTCGCGCTCACCAGGTTTGAACTTCTTATTGCACGTCATTGCAGATTCGGTGGCAGAAAGATATTGGGGAGAAATCTTCGTTTCAATTTCCATCATGAAGCGTGATCTAAGCGTCATAAGCATGCAACGCACCAAATACTTTTGGAAGTTCAAACTCAGTGGCTTTGCTGGTTTTTATGGAGGGTTGGAAAGTAGCTGGCAAATGTGATGGTAGTTATCGGTCTTCACCCGTATTGTGCTGTGGATGACTATCAGTTAGCTGTTTGAAGGATGTTTAGAAACCAGTTTCGTCCTCTTTTCCAGCTATGCACCTTCAGTGGGGTTGGATAAGGTGATTGGGTTAGTGGCAATCTTTCCACAGATCTTTGTAGGTTGAAAAGTGGATGGCATTGCCAAGTATATATGCGTATGATTGTTGCAGGTGGTTGAGGACGGGTACGAATTCTTTGCAAAACGACAGTTGGTCACCCTCTTCTCGGCACCCAACTACTGCGGCGAATTCGATAATGCTGGATCTATGATGACCGTTGACGAGACACTAATGTGCTCTTTCCAGGTGAGCGTTACCTTCCGTCTTTTTCTGAAGTATTCGACACTTAAAGGCTATTTCAGGCTTATGCATGTTACTGTTACTTCCTCATATTTATGCTTACACAGCGTGGGTTTTGATCGAAGGTGAACACTTTTTACGATTGAGAGGAATCAGATTTATGCCAGATCGGGATAGGGGGTGTAGGTAGATGAAAGTGGTGATAGAGATCCTTGCATTTAAATCGTTCGGCGGTAGGTAAATGATCGTCTTTCCCTATCGTTCCCGCCGTAGTTGAGCCAACTAAACTGCCCTGGTGTAGGTAGTATTGAGTTGCGCCAACTAAGTCAACGTCTCGCGACAAATAGACAAATGACTGCGTCCATGATTTCGTTTAGGACGTGCTTTTTTTTAGATTCTGAAGCCGGCAGATAAGAAGAAGTTTCCGTACGGGGGCGTCGGCTCCAGTCGTCCGGTGACGCCGCCCAGGAACACGCCAGCACCGAACGCGAAGAAAGGAAAGAAATAGGGAAGAAAAACTTATTTCACTATTTCCATTTCATTTTTCTTCCGCACTTCTCGTTTTCTGTTGTTTCATCCTGCTGTCCTTTGTCTGGCCGATGTTTGTGGGTTAAATGTCTAACCAATGTTCGTGGGTCACGATTATGCTCATGCTGAGGTTGCCAGTCAGCGGGAGTGGTGTATGTTGCTTGGCGCATATTATTATCATATTGTGTTGTTATACTCTGTTGCTTGTGGATTACTTGTATTGGGATAGATGGAGGAGGGACAAGCCTTTATTTGGGGTGAACCCGGGTGCGATAACTTATCGAATTCGTGATGCTTTCGTGAGTTTAGCGAGAAGTGTTAAAGACAGTCGTACTCCGATTAGATCGTTCCTGATACCAGCTGGAGGTGAACAATCCGATGTATTTGATTGCGTATACTACGGACTCTTTTTTATATCTGATTGTGATGATAGTGCTGGAAGCTTGCAGCGATATCTTATTATCATCCGGGAGCTTCAAAATGACGGAATGTTGGGATTCTTGAATTTTTTAATATAGAGATATGAAGAATGCTTTACTTGTAATAGATACGATGAGTATGTTTGGTGGATGTTTTTAGAAAGGGCACTGCTTATTTGAGGTTTGTTTTTATGAGTTGCACTTATGAAACATACTCATTGCGCTCGTTTTGTGTGCAAAATCAGATTGAAAGCGCACTATGCACCTAACAGCACAGAAGCGAAGTAAACACTACTCATTATAGCTCTCGTGGTCATATTCTTTTATTGAGTCTCGTTTTGTCCATTGATTTTGTTCAATTTTATCGTATCTTCGATTGCTATAATTGTTACTTATTTTAAAGAAACGTTTGGGCCTGGTTCGAATTGCTTGTATTATCAGAGTCACTAGGAGCCTGCTCTCTGTTCGATCGCACAATTGTTTTTCATTCATTTTATGTGTGTGTGTTTTTTTTAATTTGATGTATTGAATTGTGTTCAGCTAATATTAGATTATGGCCGAGTCTTATGCTGCATCGCACTGTTTTGCCTGTTCGTACTTCGCGCTGTGCTGACATTCTCATCACGATGGAATTGTATAAGGAAGTGTACCACTATTTTATGGAAATTCATCCGTTTGCAAGAGAGCTATCTCATAGTTTAGCGATGACCGCTGTCCAGTTTTTGTTAATTTTGCCCATAAGAAGGGGAGTGCCGTTGTGGTTCCTTTTTGGGCTTGCCAATCTGTTGCATTATTTGCTTTTTTGCAAATATGCTAATATTGCGAAATTGTTTTGTTTGGAGATCCTCTGAACGTGTTTCTAAAGGCTGGATTGGTCAGTCGTTTTTGATTGGGCCATGCATGGTTGGGGACCAGGTGTTTAAGTATACAGCTAGCGTCGGGTGTGTGCAGCTTCACGGTGTCTTGGATATGCTATGGGAAGTGGCTCCTTTGAGGCTCTCAAAAGGTTGTTTTAGGCTGATAGTATAGATCCAGTGGTGAAACTCATGAGTTAAGATTGGTACAAAGCAATGCTTTACATTCAGCTTATAAAGCGGCTGACTGTAAGGTGTCGTTAGAGTGTAGCTATCTGAATGAGGCAACTTCACGCCATCAAGAGAATAAAGGTGATGATGCGTCATAATGTGGCAGGTATTTCTTGTTGTTATTCCGCACGGCCCTCTCTTGCATCGCGAGTGATTTTGCAGTTGTGTATGCAAACGTGGCCAATATATTGTACCATTTTCGAGTTCATTAAAGAAATGCCCTTATTTGAATTTGTAACGTACATTTGGGAACTGATTATCTTATATAGTTGGCCCTGGGCTATTTGCGGAATTTCAAAGATTGCGATACAGTGGTTTTCAGGAATCAGGTTCTAGGTAGTTGATTTAGGTTTCTATCTGAAAGCTGTCTATAGAAAATATCAGTGGTTGAGATGTGTCGCGTCTGCTACATGAGAACTGTTCGGCTGTATGACTGGAAAACAATATGAGAGATGACTACGACGGGCATTTTGGCCATGGGATTAAAGAGGATGAAGAAATGCGAGTAGATGTTATTGTTGAACTATGCGACGCGATCAAGAAAATCAAATAAAGGCAAGAAAAAGGTAAGTGCAAGTTGTTGCAAGACAGTATGTTTGGATGTTTTAGTGAAGTGAAGGCACGAACTGGCGCCATGAGGGAACCTTGCAATCAGAGTGCTGGCCAGTAAACCCTAAATGTGTTTAAACGAATGGAGTAATGGCCTCAGTGGAGCTGCGGCGATATGCATTTTGTAAGGACGTTCGTCGTGTCTCCACAAGTTTCCAGAAAGTTTTAGAACACGAGAAGTAGTGCATTCATGTCTAAGCTGGTCCGACCATTCATGCGAGTTTTAAGTGCCTCCGGACATCCATAATCCCCTTCAGTGTTAGTGAGTGCTTTGGATTAATTTGCAGTGGTTTTGTTCATTAGACAGAAAAAAACAGGTTGGTTTTGCGCCGTACGGCAAAAATTTGAGTGGGCTTCACCGATCCACGAAGTGTGTGGTTTTGGGACGCCTTCAAATTCGGCAAGAGTTGCGCTAAAAATTCTGCATACATTTCCATCGTTTGGGTCACAAAGTTGGTGGCGAAACGTGCCACAGGAGCCGGCACGTTGTGCGCTTTCTGCGTAATCCCATTCACCTGAGCCGCACGGTAAGCGCTTTCTTACAGATAGCTAGGTATGCAGCGGGGGTGCTGAAGCGTTTCGCAAGAATCCTATGGCACACAGAGGCAGTGTTTATGTTGAGAAATGCAATGACGTATTTATTGGCGCTCATACCGTGTTGGCACTCTTGCAGAAAACGATGGCACCCTGGCTGCGAACTGCGAACGGAACTGAGCTCTTGCTCCATATTGTGTGCGCACCACTACCGTACTCTGCACAGGAGCTCAGCTCCGTTCGCAGTTCGCAGTCAGGATGCCATCGTTCTTTGCTGCCCTATGGTGTTACATGCCTCCCTCTTGTTCTGTATTTGTTTGTTTTTAATATAACTTTAGAGCGTGAGGCTTTCAATTTGTACGCTTCTTCGCCTGTAATTTACCCATAATTTTCAAGTAATTTTAAGGTTCTTCACCTATGACCCACCTGTAATTTGAAGGTTCCACCAAAAAATTGTAGAATAGACAATCTAGGAGTGTTTAAATGATGAAACGAAACAAAGAAAATAAAAACTATGCAGCATTTGTGGCGATACCTGTAAAATTGTAATATATACTTTAAGCTTATGAATAGTGAGCGATGAGGCTTGCAGCAATCCACAAGCACATTTTTGTATCTCTGATGAAATGTTTGTTTATTTATTTGTTTAGGAAGTAAATATTTTCAACATAATCGTCAATATTATATGTAAATGAATCTCAGGTGAACAGCTCATACCTTCAATCATATTTGAATCACATTCAATTTCGGTAAGAAAAAACCCTGCTAGTGTTGCTGCAATTTTTATGTTGAAATATTCTTCAATGGGTGAAGTAAGGATTATGATATCCATTATCTTTTTTAGTACTCACAATGTTATGACTCTAAAGGATGTAGTAGGGACTCCGCCTTTCTAAAAGAGCTCCTTTCTTCTGTTTCCTTCTACCTTGAAATGCATCTAGTTCTCTTCCCCCTCCCCTCTTTCCTGAAGTATTTGCACCCTCTTTTTGTCAGGAATGTCTTGAAATTTTTGAAATTCGACGTATGTTTTGAAATTTAGGAATAGCAATAGCCCACTATGCGCATAAACCCATATCTAAAAGATAGATGCGGATACTAGCCCAGGGTGTATAAATGAGTAAATACGATATCTATAGAACGATATCCACTCTTTCGTCTTATAACAATTCATTTTCCCGATCCACACAGTAATACCGAGATTTTAAACCCTTTTGAGATTGGGTGGTAAATGTCGAATGGAATGGAAAAATGAAGTTACAGTACCGTCAGCTATAATTGAAAATTCATTTGTTTAAGCGCACTCAAACAACACACAATCAGCTGATTGCTGCTGTGGAAATGAATGTTGAATTAGTTGCTTTTTTAAAATATTTTTTGTGTCCAAATTGGTGCGTCCAAATATGTTGAAATCCGCTGCTCCGACCTCGCTTTCTTACTGTATATTTTCACATTTATTGCGACAATTTATTTCCGAGTGATCGGTGCCGCGTCGCTCACTGAAGACGCGCGCGGTCGCTCTCCGCATCTTTTTGGCTAAGTGCGTCGACCCCCTATTCTCATCAATTTCATTGAGTTCTAATTTATTAGCAATGATAGTGATTAAATTAACATAAAGGCTTTAATAGTAATAGTTGGTAAAGGTTGATTCAACAGTAATGATAGTAATTAATATTAATAGAATTTCAGTAGTTCTTTATTCAAAGAAGATAAATAGCACAAGGAAAGAGAGCATAAGATGAGATTGTTTTATTATAGATGTTTGCAGTTGTCATTCACTATTTTCTTTGTTCCACTTTTTAAGCTTCATGCTCTACCAGTTTATTTTTTAATAGTATTTGAGGCTATATTGACGTATTGTTGAAGTTATATTAACTATTTTCGCAGGTAATTGACTTACTTTGATTTGACTTATTTACTGATATAATATTTATTAACTTCAATTCCAAATGCCGCATCTCATAATTGAAGGCAATAAAATTTTTTTAAAGCATGAAATCACAACGTTCTTTCCTTTCAGTGAAAGATCTGCGCTCAAATTGATCTCAGCCGAGGTCCCGTGTTTTCCCCTTTCAACAGGAAAATCGATCAAAATGTTCCCTCACATTCTGGTCGTGTCCATCGACAACCTTCTTTTTCTTCTTTAATGTTTCCTTCATCTCGTCCAATACGTATTGTTCTTCTTTGAGTCACTACAATGGGTACACTGGGTGCATAGGTTTTAAGTGCATAGGTTATCATGGATAAAATAACATAGTGAGTGCTGTAATAATTCTCACATCCCTTTACATGTATAAATCGTTTTCATAAAAGAAATGTAATATTATTCTTTATGGATTAACCTAAAATTGATCGTTATTTATTAGTTGTTTGCAGAGGTAATTGATGTTTTGTGACTCATGTTTTATATTAAGGTGCTGACTATCATTCGAGCAACTAAGTGAGAGATAGCCATTGGTTACGAAATTGCCAACGATTTTTATAAGGTTGTTTTAAAATGGTTAAGGATTCATTTTGTTGCGGCCGAGTTTTACAGTTAGAAAAGACGCTTTTATTAACGTTGAAAATTGACAAAGAATATTACTGGGACTAGCATTTGACGGGTACTCGAGATCTCCAACCTCCTCGTTCCCGCCACCTTCCCTCTCCTCCTCTTTCCTCCACTTTCTTTAGTTGCATAGCCTATTTTGTTTGGCGGGGGTCCAGCTAGAAACTTTTGGTGGAGGTAGAAGACCATTGGAAAAGGCAATTCCTTTCTATTTTTTCTTTTCTGTTCGTATCCTCCCTCTCTCTTTCTGATGACACCTAAAATCCAAAGGCAGTGGTTTGTCCCACTTTGACTTGGAGATGCATACATGTCGACATGGACTTCTTTTAGAAAGAAATTGGAAAAAAAAATTTCGGTTCGAAAAATGTGATATTTTATAAAGAATGTTATCGCTGTAATGTCGACTATCTATGTTACCATAATATTTAATTGTGATTTGTCATAGTAAACGAACGGTTGTGCATTATTTATGAATATGAAATTAAGAGGAATTAGTTAAGGTCGATGTCGGCACCCATACCACCAGCACGACTCAATCAGAAGCAACAGAAGAAGGTTCAAAAAGAGCAACAAGTGAGTGAAAATAGGTTTTTTCCTTTAATTTTAACGCTTTCTAAATGGCAATTTCAAAGCTTTGGTGACAGTATTGTTGCTTAGTAGGGCTTGCTAAGTAGCTTTGCATGTGGGTATGTATGGTTAAATCGGCAATTTGAGGTTGTTTTGCTGTAATTTTGGGCTCATCTCAGCATTTTTTGGTTTGAACTTAACACTCGCTACTTTTCACTAACAAAACTGGCGGAATAGTCATGCATACTACTACCCCTCCTCCTGGCGAATAATTACTATTTTTATTCACTGCGTTGAACATATTCATTGTTTTTCTTTTTCCTGCCCTATATAGCTAAACAAAAAGTTTATTCTCTCTTTATAGATGTGAAAATCTGGTAGAATTTATTAATTTCGCAGACCAGCGGTCAATAGCGTCTGAGTGGCACAGGTAGAGTGGAGCTATCACATATATGACATAGAAGTGGGCCAAAAGTTTTTGATACATGTTCTCGTTTTAATGTTGTAAAATATTGTTTGTGGTAAGAGATATGAGTCACACAACTCACGAATTTTATTTTCGTTGCCAGTGTGAGGTAGTTTTTCCCTTCAAAATTCTGTAGTTGGCTATCCTATCATCAATCGTAACCAATGGATTGGAAGCGTTGCCGGCCACCCATCATCGTAGGGTTATAGGCTACTACTAATCGTGGCAACCGATGAAGGATCACAGGTCGAGTTGAAATCGCCGGTAGTAGAGGGTAACGTTGGTTGATGCTGTCACGATAATGGTAGGTAATGAGCAGCGTGCATGGCATGAGGGCTTTGGTTTGAAAGGTCGAGGAGAATTTTTCGTACACAGGACGTTCAAGAAATTCATTAGAAGGCGTAGGTGTGTTGAAATGAACAGCATCGTACAATCCTGAATCAAGGCCGATCATGCAAAATCCATCTCTTCTCGGGAATGGCCGTTGTGCAGACTGGACCCAAATGCTGTACATGTGTTAGAGGTTTATTGATGACAGACGCTTTCTTCAAAGCACACAAGTTCTTAGGCTGTTAGAAAATGATCGCTGAAGAAAGCTTGCAATGATACTGCGAGGGTAATCGGTAACTTCCATGGTTGACTGCGTCGTCGATCTCTCATTGTGCGGATCGGTCTTTGACTGTGTCGCCCATCTCTGACTGTGCGGGTAGGTCTTTGACTGTGTCGTCAATCCCTGACTGTGCGGGTAGGTCTTTGACTGTGTCGTCAATCCCTGACTGTGCGGATCAGTCTTTGACTGTATCGCGTTCTAGGGTGGGTATATGGGCACTATAAGTAAGCCAAACGACTCACTTTGTGGCAGCGTAAGATGAGTGAGGAATGAATTTTTTCTTTCAATTTTATAAGTAAACGAAAACACGTATCAGGGCCTTTGGCGCGCTCTATGTTTGGATCATATATAGGGACGTATGGAACGCGGATACTACAAATAGATAGATAACTGCAAGTTATAACGATACTTTATTCTATATGAACTTGCAGAATAGGGAAAAAATACGAGACCTAATTTTGTTCGTTCATTTCCAAATATGGAAACTGCAGAGAATGGTGGAGGACACCTGAACAGAGGTTAAATTAAGGTGCGGGCAAAAGTGAAGAAAAAACGAATTTAAGGGAAGGTTTTTTGACGGAGGATGAAAAATAAATAAAGATTAAAAAACTAATCGTAGTTGTATGTATTGCGTTTATTTGATTGGGCCACTATCCTGCCCTTTGCATGCTTATTTTTAATGTTTTTCATTTTTGTGAGATTAGTTCGTATTGACAGGTTGTTTTGATAATGAATTGAGGATGGAAATTCCTTTGATACTTATTCTTCGAAGCGTTACATGTTTAGCTAGCAGTGGGTTATTGCAGAAGCACAATGGCGGAGTATCAACTTCGGCCGTCGTTCAGCCAATACAGGTGCAACAGGTGATTTTTTGCTTAGTTTATTGCATGGCTCGTCGTTGACGATGCATTCCTGAATGTTGTTTCCCATTTCTCATCATTTCATATCCATTTTGCCCCTCCGTTTCCCTTGTCTTTTCATTGTTGCACTCATACCGTATCCCCTTTTCCTTTGATTAGCATCCATCTAGAAGGTGATTGGAAAGGTAGATCAGATGCAATTAAGAAAAAATGTATTTCGTATTAATTGTTTCTCCTCAGTTATCGCTGGACGCCGAACCCGACGCTTGACAAGTGTTGGTCAGCAGAGGTTTTGATAGGCCGCAAGCGCCGAACTATGTTTTCCCTGTTGAATCCGTCAGAAACCTGGCAAAAAACGCGGATGGAGCAGCAGTTCAACCATTGACATGGCGCTAGGAGCCAAACATTCAGGCGTGGTGATCCAGTAAAGCGTGTGGGACGCATGCTACATGAGGTACTCATCAGAAATGATATATGGATTCGACGCACAAACCAACTGGGACTGTGTTTCACCATCACAGACCATAATTAATCGGACGATCCTTGGACTCTCTTCGAAGTGTTCGATCTCGAGCAGCCATCACGACGTCTTTTCATCACAACGCCGGATCAGGAACATACAGGGCAACTGGACACGCAGACATCGACGACGCCTCAACATCGAATCGAAACGAATTATGCATGACAATACCGATGTCTAATCCCCCTATCACACATCCAAAAAGAAGGGGTTAGATGTGTGGCGATGATTCATTACATTAGTAATGATATTGCGACTTACATGGTCACGTGGTGATGATGTGTAATGCTGTGATGATGGTCACGTGACTGCACAGGACTGCGGTGATATTTCGGCTTCGATGTACATGATGACGATTTACCATACCGCTATATAAGCCGTTTTTTCTGCCAGTTTCGGGTCATTCCGCTTGCTAATGGGGTTATAATCTAATCTTCATTCAACTCCCTACATCTGCAAGCCATTACACTATATATATATATATATATATATATATAAATATATATATATATATATATATACATATATATAATATGGCCAGAATCGGACTTCATCGTATGATGGTGCACACAGTGGGTAGTTTGCATATGGAAAATTTGTTGCATGGAATGGAGGTGCATATCATGCCAACCTCGTTACTGCACTTTGTCGCCGCTTAGCAGAAATGTTCGGAAGTGAGTGCACTGTCGTGCATCTAATCGTTGCATGTTTTTCGACATTGCATATACATGTCTTTTAGAAGCTGTGGGCTGTTGAAGAAAACCTGCCCTCCAGTGACCTGAGATTTTATTCTCATTTTGTTTGTTTAAAAAAAGGAGATTTTCCTTTTTTCTGATGCTTCTAGTGAGAATGTAGCTTAATGAAAGTCATGCTAGTTGTAAGCACTTTTAGCTTGTCTTCATCATATCGTCACTGAGATCAGCAATCGGTAACAGAAGTCATAAAGGAAAAAACATTTTAGTACAATTAATAATTTCTAAATGCTATAATTTAGTGTTTTATAAATGATTTTCTTTCATTCTATGACCTTTCTCTGTAATTCGATTCATTAAATTTTTAGTGCTTTCTTCGTTCTTTTTTTTCGATAACCTAGGTGAGCAATGATTCGAAGCTGTAATCCAATAATGCGATTGTTGAATCGATCTGGTGAGTTCCTGATTTTTTCCTTATCATTCAATCATTTCGCCTGCCATTATATTCAGTGTCAGATCTTCCTTCCTTCCCTCCTTCCCTCCTTCAGGGGGGGAGTTGTTTCTAAAAAGAGAACCGTCATTTCATTTCATTGAAAATAGATTCTTCTAAATTTTGTGATATAGGAACTTGACTAAAAAGATTCACTGAGGTGGAGAGGTATTTACCATTTATTGAATGATACGCAATATATTCGTTTGTTGATTTTTTAGAGAGCGTTTGTAACATAAAAGATTTCACCGTATATTTGAGTTCTTTGACAAAGTGCATGTCTTCCGATCGTAAGTAAGTTGCCATAAATGGGCAAAGCGGGTAAATTGTTTTTGTGATGGGATGTATTCAGGTGCAACCACAACGACACACGGAAAGCGTAGGGGCGTTACAAATCGGCGGTAGCCGGCAGTCTCAATCGGCGCATACGGCGCGGTCCACAGTACATTCACATAAAGACCATTCACCTCATTACACTCATCGAGGACAGTCGATAAGACCACAATGCGTTCCGTAATAACTTTCCTTCGCTGTTTAGACCGTTTGCAATTACTGATCTTGCAGAATCCTTGTTTATTGTACCCGCGAGTTTTGCTTATGTATCCTGACTGTTGCAAGTCTTGCGCTTTTTAAGGAGAGGAGATGCTTAATCGAGGAATCTGATATCAATAAGAACTTTTTAAAACACCTTCGTTCACTTCGAAAGTTTCTTAAAATTGGTCTACAGAGAACCTTCTTCATGTTCTTTGCAAAGCACATCGTGGCGGGACCATGTCTGTGAATGTGTAATTATGTGTCCGTCTGTCTGCATGCTTTTTAGATGCTTTCAAATAGGAAGTAATTAAAGCTCGCAATATTTAATTTATCCCTTAACTTTAAAAGCAGCCGCAGATGCACAATATGGCTTTAAAAAATTTTGTGCATTCTGTGGCTGATCGAACTGCATTTTACGGCTAGCAAATTGACTAGAAACGAAATAAATGACGAAGCAGTATATATGGCTATACATCCAGTGTGCGTAACTGGCTGCTTTCGCAGGGTGTCAGCAAAAACTATGTTGCAATTGTGACCAACCGCGTGGATATTTTGATAAAGATCTCCTTTCTTTCTGTCGCCTTATCTGTCTAAAATGAAGTCGTAGTGATTGTTTGGTGGGTGGAAGTTCTTCGTTAACTTCAGAGGTTTAATTTTGTTTAAAAGTTGATAGATCAACATAAATGATGACGTTTGGTGTCATTTTTTGATGTACTTTATACTGGAGCTTCATAGTTAAAATGATTCCTGAAATGAGACTATGTAAGAGTTGGGCGGATACATTTGTGTATATGGAAGCCCAGCGTTCCACGACTGACTTCTTCATTTCCGATTTGCAAAAGCGCAGAAAAAGTGTAGTTTTGTTTACTTCAGCTTGTTGGAATGAAATTTTACAGTGATGTAATTCTGCAGAAACTGCAAAGCACTTCAATATGTAGTAGGAAATAAGGCAGTGAAACGCTGTTTTTTCTCTTTTTTTATGAGCGAAGGGGCAGAAATTTTCCCCAAAAAAATTCCAGTCGTTCAATGTGAGGAAAGGTTGATCGGGTACTTTTAATGTTTTTTTTAATTCGCGTATCGCGAAGTTCTCAGTTCTTCGGATATTGAAATGAATTTTTTATTGGAGGGAGAAAAGTGACACTGAATCTCGATTAAGAAAAACATACGATATTTCAATTTGCAGTCAAGAATGCATTTTTTATTAGCAGTGGATATCTTGCTTATTTGCGCTTCTATAGTCATAACAGCGTCACGTTGTATTACTTTAGAGAGCCTTCGTTGGTGAGTTCGGTCGCCGAATTAGTTCACGACGTCATTCCGCAGGCAAGTACTCCGCAGACCGCTGCGGAACGCATCGAATGGGTCTGCATCCAGAAATGTGCTGCTGGTTTGTTTTCATTTTGTTTTTATTGCATCCTATCAAACCAGTGGGTTGCCAAATATTCTTAAAACGAGCGACAGGATTTAGCAGTAGGTGATGTGATAGAGAGGTGGATCTTGAGGTCGTACTATTCCTGAAAAAACCAGTTTTAACCTGAATATTTTAGGCCTGCACAGCGCTTCACAGACGCAGTAAGCAAATTGAAACTATTATGCAGGATACGCACATGGCGTTAGTGATACACTGCTTGCAAAATGTTCGCAGGTATGATGAGCAGGTTGCGAAATCGCATATCGCGTCACTTTCTTTGACGCGCTCTCCCACTTGTTGCTTAGAGTTCTGCTTCTTGAAGGAATTGTGGGTATGCCAAACTAAAGCATTTAAAAGTTTACAGTAAAGCTTTATTGGTCCTTTATCAATTCGGAGGACAACGATGGTGTTTTCACACAGTCCTTTTTTTGAACATATCTTACAGCCTCATATAAATGCGCAGGAGTCATAAATTTTACATTGTTGAGAACTCCTATTTTGAATGAGAAATGAGTTTTTGGAAAGAGATCATCTCCGCTTTTTTGCGATATACTCTTGTATTCCATAAATGGACTGCAATTGCAAGCCATATAAGTGGATTGAGCTTACAGCGTTATTACTACGTAAGTATAACTTGTAGCATTGTTTGACGTTGCTGACAATTAATGTTATTTGAATCAGCGGGAAGGGATGTCTTCGTGTTTAGATATGTGGCAACCTTTTGCATTTCTCAGGGAAAAGGGAATTCGCATTTTCGCTTCTTTTTTGTGTTTTTAGGGCGGTGAAAAAATGAGTGGAAGTGAAGAATTGTGTTGTGAGGAGACTGTTCATTAGAAGATTACGTCCTGCAAGATTTGATCTTTCGATACATCCATTTGTTTGGGCATTGTGGGTTTAATTGAATTTTAATAGAGTTTGAACTTTGTTTGTTGTAAGTTCGCTGGAAAAAAGCATAGGGAAGTAAACAGTAGGAAAAATACTTACAATAATATAACGGGGGCATAGAGAGCGCAGTACGTGTAGCTTGAGCGATTGAAAGAAGGCAATAGAGAAATGATATGTCTTCTGTATGGATGTTTTTAAAGAAATTGAGTATCGGCGATATGCGAGAGTGGTGGACGAATAATGTAGAAGCGAGCAGCGAATCATCTTTTCTATATCTCCTGCAATATTAGTTCAAAAGTGCAATTTCAGGAACTTTTTATACGTAATGAAAGATGTGCTTTTCATATTGTGCCCATCCTGTACAATCTGCTGCTTTCAATTTTATAGAAGTAACGCCCCTTTGCCGCCATATGAAAATCTCTAATAGATTTTAATCCATTATAAAAGGGGTACATGTTAGATCTTAATGTGACTGAAGGAAAAGTGGTAAAATACCACAGTGTCATAAAAGAGCATTGCATTTTAATGTTGTTTGAGCAAGCACGACCGTTTAATCCCGTCGATCCCCTCTGCGGATCTAACAACAAAATTAGTCGATCCCATTTTGCAAGCCGTTGCCATCGTCACTTTCGATGTACCATAAGGTTCCCTTTATTACCAGTGCACCTCGTCCACTTATAATGAAGATGGAATCTCGAGACAGTGTCTTTCTGGTTGACTTCTGATGATGCGGTTTTTTATTGTTTGGGAGCTTTGACTGAAAAGCAAATATTTAAGGCAGCGATCGGAAACGTGTAATGGATGTGATCGTAATCGGTCTAGCGCGAGGCTACCAAATATGGGCTGTAATGGTGTGTTTATTTTCCCTATTCGTTTTTTATTGTTTAATATCTACAATCTTGTAGAAGTTCTATATTTTATTTGCCGATAAAATGTTGAAAGGGGAAAAAATGTGTTAAATATCCAAAGAGTTCTTTGAAGTAAATTCAAATTCATTCTTTATTTTTAATTTTTCGCTCGGTAAATTTAATTTGTTTAAGATTTTTGATTTAATAAAAATTAGTCCAACCTTTGATTCGGAAAAGTATTCTATTAATTTTACCTTAAAAATGAGAGTTTCACTCCTTAAATGCTTATATTAATTAACATTCTTTTGCTCAATTCGTTTCGTAACATTTTTGAAAAATTTTTCTTAAACGGTCTTCTGGGCAAAAGACATGACAGTGAATCTGTTGGTCGGCTTTTGTGTTGCGAGTGATTTTTGATTATGTACACAGCCAACAAATAAATATATTTTTACAGTCGTTTTCATTCATTTAAAGTAAAGGAAGGGATATGGACTGATTTTTCAAATGGATTGATGATCATTGCAGCGGTCGTCGACTTATTTTGAAGGTTGCTTCAACCAGTTGCACTGAAGGTTACAGCAAAATTCGAATTACTTTCTTAAATTTTCTTGCAGTTTTTCTAAATCGCAATTTTCTTGAGCAGAAAATCTTACTACCATCCCACATCCTTCCTTTCTTCCTCCTAGATGTAAAATCCAACGGAGAACCGAGACAAAACCCACCTAGAGTGGGCCAGTTTCTCATTAAGGATCATATAATAATGGAAGTCGGTTTAAAGGAAAGCGGCGATTGTGAGGAAGTGTTATCAGAGAGGCAAGGTCCACTCAGAGTGGGTCGACTTCTTGCGACGGATCCAGAACCGGGCTTCGGAATTCACGACGACAGGTATTTTGTTTTCTTTATTTGTTTCGTCTCACATTTATATCGGGGCGTGCCTTCATTTTTACAAAAATTTATTCAAAGTTTTAGATCCTTTTCATTGTTAAATAAATTTCGCTCTTTATTGAATATATTAGCCGATCGTATATCACTTAGGAATGCAATGTTGTTTTTTAGAAGTGTTTGCAAAATTCTTCGAGGGTGGTTTCACTTTTCTGTCCATCTGGTTGTTTCAGATGGCGAACTGCAATGACTGTAGCTGTGAAATATGCTAGATGCAACATATAAGTTACATTGAAATGCTATGTTCGGTTGCTTTGTGATGGGTCCTTTTTTTGCGTAAGTCATAAACTTAATTTGAAGGCGCCGCAAAACTTCCATCTGAATATTGTTCAGAAGGCGGTCGGATCCCCTTCAATATCGATTTGTTGAGCCCATCGTTTTCGAAGATGGCAGATTATTAGATTTATTTAATTGTTATTTTTCATATTTCTGAATAAGGGCTTACGTAATCAGTAAGGTAGGAAAGCGTATATTGCGCTATGTCCTTTGCATAATTTGGTTTTCTGTCTTTACAACCAGTAAAAACCGCGCAAAATGTCAACCTTTAGCATAAACTTGATTTAATTCGTTGCGTAGTCTTTACCGTTGGCGGTTAGAAGTGCAGCATATGATCAGCTGCATTTATATACGAGTTCGGCGTTTATCGCTACATTCGATTCGCTCACAATTGCAGGTTTTGTATAGTTGATTTATTGGACGTCCACTGGCATCTGGATTTATAAAATATACGAGAGTAGCTAGATGGGAGATTAATTGTGCGATTCGATTGGTTGAATATCTGTTGAGGGTTGGAGTTTTATGGCGGAGGTTGTTTTTGCTCACATGGCACTGACCAGTTGTTAGGCTCTTTATAGATTGCTAATCGGTATTTATTTTTTGTATTTTACGGCGATGATGGCCTTAGAAAGGGAGAGCGATTAGGGGAAATGTGAAAGATCGATACTACTTTATATACTTCGTTGATTCGATGCCTTTTTAAACGTTGTTTAAAAGTTTATTTCTGAAATAGCACTTTAGTGGCAAGGGGAGTGAGGAATAAAGGTTTAAGGGATTAGCGTTTTTCAAAGGTAGAGGCATTTCAGAAGGTCGAGAAGTAGAGATTAGTGTCACTGGTGGCATCTTCACAAAGATCTGGTTGGATTTTAGTGGCGCATTGTGGCATACGGCGCTTGAAAAAGAACCCTTCTGGATGCAAATTTACATTTAACAGCGTTATCGATGTAAGGAAGTAATTTCGATTGTGAGCTTGCAAGCGCTTCAGATGAACAACTTTAGGATTTCAGACCCGGGCTCGCTTACACAGTGAATGTGAGGTAATGAGGTCCACCACTTTGTGAAACGTTACCGATTGTCGCTTGCATATAGTAGGACAAAGTTTATCTGGGTAGTCGCTGGATGGGGCTATATACTTGTTGCAGGTATGCAAATTCGCGGCCACTGCTCGCAATAGTGGATGGCAACTGGCACGTACCGGATCGGCAATATTGCACCCTTTCGTTTCTCTCTCTCACCACCGCACAATTCGTGCGTCGGATTGCGTTCCCCGATCCCATCTGTACCTTCGAAGCATCTACAAAGTATAATTTTTCCTTCGCAGTCATGTACTGTTTTTTGTGCGATGGGATTACCCGTTCTTTTGCCCTGATATGAACAGGGATCATCATCTTTTTTTCCTTGTTTCTAGCGGTATAGCCAACCGGAGGAATCGTTTAATTTCTGAAATATCCAGTCCATTTGCGTAATTAAGTTCTATGAGGAAGTTTTATAGAGTAAACACCTTGAGGAAAGGATCACAAGAAACCGGAAAAAGAATTTCTATGTGTTTCGGAGATTGATAGGTCGGAGATATATCGTTCGTAAACGTTATCGAGTTTCTGTTTGGGATATGCCGGATATTGCAGGATATTAGTGGTTTGTTTTGCGAACCGCATTGTAATATGTGATGCGATATCGCTTCGGGAGCAGAGGTGTATTTTCAACTGTCAAATCAGCGACGCACTTGCAACACCATTTGCCGTTTCGGACGTTTTTCTCGCCTATGCCGACACAAATGTAAGCACATTAATATATTCGTAATGTAGTGAAGACATATATGTATGTATGTATGTATACGTAGAGGCTTAGACCTAGGCCTAGGCTTTTGCTCGGGCTTTATATATACATTTACATAATCTGTCTGAAGGATCGTATATTCGAGAATATTCATTTGCGTGTCTGAACTTTTTTATTGCAGGATTCTGAGTAGCAGGCTTTATCTGCCTTTTATTTTTGTTTAAATGCCTCTTATATGAAAAAGCATTTTTCGTCAGTATTCATTGATGTTCTTTTTATAGCACAATAATCGAGATATTTTGTGGCGAAATCTAAATGCGATGATAGAAATATAGGGATTGCATGCGCCTGCTGTTTTTTCAAACCTTTTTCTTTCAGTTTTCTAATTATCTCCCCGTCTTCCTTCTCCTCTTTGTTCTCCCTCTTTTTACATGCTATTTTTGAACACTTCACAGTCGTTTATGACTGGGACGACGTTAAGGTTTCTCTCTATGATAGTGCAGTATTTCAGCTAGTGCAAGTGGATCAGAGTTGTGGTGGAATGGCAAGCGGGGAAGAAATCATACCGGGACCCACATCTTCTTATACGTCTGGTGTTATGAATGTCGCCAAGGTGAGTGCTTTGTTGATTATAAGCGCCTGAGGTTAGATTTGTTTGTTTAATTCGAAGATAAATTAATATATTAAATTGTTTTTTTTAATGATTTCAATATCCCTTGGTAATTGCTGCCATCGAGTATATGCAAACAATGTTTCATAGAAAAAAACTGTTCTCTACTGCTCGTACTTTGGGATGTTATTTTGAGGGTCGTTTTATAGTTTGTTCATTATTGAGGGAGGGGTGGGGGGGAGGGTGCTACACTATGTTATTATGAGTGAAAACAAGTGGAAATTCTCTAAAATGTTTTCATTCTATATTCATTTATTAATGTCGCGTAATAGACGTTATCATTTCACTCGAGGGAGGAGGGAGGAAGGAGCGGGAGAAAAGAATCAACCTGATAGGTTTCTTAAAATTTATCTCCTTAGTATTCCTGTTTAAACTTGAAATTTTTGTTTATTTGTTCTTGAATAGTTATGAGGAGCGATATGTTTTAGAGCCTATCAAAGACGGTTTCGGCACTAGGTGAGACGGTTGTATCGTCGTTATCATCTTCTCCGCACTCAAAATCGTTGCTCAGCTCAATTGCACATCCCGGTATAGTGACGCTTGTCGATGCGAACAAATTGCCTTCCGATAACGATTCAGATGTATGCACCTTTCTTATTATTTCTGTTTTTTCCATTACATTTTTCTAATTGCATTTTCTCAATATTCGCCTTCATCCATCTCTTCCTATATCCCTCTTATCTAACGATTTGTTTGTTTATTGGCATTTTTTTGGAATATTAAAGCTCGTTGATATAATAGTGAATAGAACTTGATTTTCAGCATGCTGATTTGCAATCAGAACGATCGGAAGCTGTATTGGCTCATTTTGTGGCGCATTCGGAACCCATCGGCTATCTTTCGTTCGCACCTGGTGGACAAATTCTGCTTACTTCAGGTGTGTCTTGTTTCGCCCTTTTTTCCATTCCTTCTTTTTCTTTTTTTTTGCAAATTGCGAAATGCATCGCACAGGCGTTAGGATATATAAGTAGATGGTCACTTATTGTCTAAGCAGTTCACTGAGCACCGTCGATGAAATTTCATTCACATCGATTCCTTTCGAAGCTTTCCTTGTGCTGTTATTCGTTTTCATAATGAGTAAGAAAGATGGCTTATTTCTTCTTCGTTCAGTGTGCGCCCTTTAATGATTTACTTGATGTGTATTTCTCCCTGTTGATGTGTTGGTGTTCTGTTGGCTGTTTTCTTCGATATTAAAGCA
Organism: Baylisascaris schroederi; assembly: GCA_006503575.1. NCBI lineage: Eukaryota > Metazoa > Nematoda > Chromadorea > Rhabditida > Ascarididae > Baylisascaris > Baylisascaris schroederi. The sequence goes on from QEWY01000421.1 coordinate 297,978, forward strand.
GCATAAACCAAGATCTTAGATAATCGAATTGGTCATCGAAGTGGTTTGTCATGAAGATTGATTCCGAGTGTGAGTTTACCACAGAGGTTTATCTGCGCTCAATTTTGTTTTTATAGCGATTGAAATTTTGATAAGCTGTTGTGTTGATAAGTGTAAAAGCGATCACTGTATGCCAATCACGCAATCGCTTATGTGTCCTTATTCTTCCTAACAGGTTTGAACATATTTTATATCAATTCTTTTTCATTCTCCTATCTTGTGTTTCCGAATTCGCCTCATTCCTTGTTTTACTCAGCAAAGAGTCCCATTAGTTGTGGAATCTCAGCTTACATTTATACTTCTCTTGAATTTGGCACTTTAAAAATCATGCGACTGTTTCTTTGCGAAAGATCCGGTTTTTTTAAATGCAAAATTTTCCCCTCATTTCATCCAAAGTCTTGCTGTTGTTTGAGGTCACTTCATCCGCTGTTTCATCAACACATCTATTCGAAGGTTAGTGCCACACATATCTTCCACCAAATATTTAATCGATAGTCAAATCGTAATCAAAAGCCTATTGTCGTACTCGATGAGAGACAGTAGGGAGATTTATGTCGTTGATAACAGACATGCGGGATTACGTTTATTTTTCAGGACAATCTTCAACATGTTTTCACATTTTTTTGCTTTATCCTCATCCCGGATCTCCGGCCTTGGGAGCTGTGCGCCACATTTATACACTCTATAGGGGAACAACACCAGCGAAGGTGAGCTTTTGTTCTAAATTTATTATTATTCTCTCGTTTCTTGAGTTTTTAAGGTCTGAATTCGGGTTATTTTAGCGAGAAATTGTGCGGTCATGTCGAAAAAAGGTTTGGGGTGATCGGATAAGTTGGAAGAGAGTAGGTCAAGAGTGATCGTTTTGCCAAGACTGATCGTTACTCGGAAAAACGACGCTTTGGCTTATTAATATTGATTTTCTTTGAAAAATATCCTACTTCTGTTAGTAACAGACATTGCATTAACTGCATATCTCTATTGTTCTTGCCATCATTAAGTAAATATTATTGGTGCACTCACCCACTGACAATTTAGTCGCATATTACTCGGAATCCAAGCAGTTAGTTATCCTTTTTATTGCATAGGTAACCAAATTTTTATATTTAGAAAGATGTATGCCCTCTGCACTTTCTCTAAAGATCCGATAGATCATATATAATTGAATTATTTAGCTAGATATCCTTTTAGCGCGTTGGTCATTCTTGACGTACTCGACATAGTATTTAATATTTTAATAGAGCGTTTAGTCGAAGCTGTGGAACGGCGGCGGGTAAACACTGACGCAGGTCTTCGCTTATGTACGAATGTTGAACTAGTGATTTAGTGGTGGTTGCATGAACTTCCCTTTAGGTCTAGATTTATGCAAGATGTTTACCGATGTTTCGGTAGTTCGAGGGTGGTCGATGTTATCATTCATTATCTCTTGAAGGTGTTGGACAGCGCTTTTTCGATGGATAGACGTTGGCTAGCATTGGCGACAAATCATGGGACAACGCATGTCTTCGCCATATGCCCTTATGGTGGTCCAGTCACCGTACGGACACACGGTGGTCGTCTAGTCAATAGAGAATCGAGGTGAGCATTCTTTTTAGAGAGTGATTAAGAGATTTTTATTTTTCACATCACGTGATATTCAATCGAATAATCCGTCCTTTGCGTTTTGTTAATGACAGCAGTTTTTTTTTTAAAATATATACGGAATGTTGTATTAGTCAACATTTTAGTGATTGGATTGCGTTATGTATCTAGATCGAGCAAATCTGAGGGCTGAATGAGAGTTTATGATTAGAGAAGGCGAAAGGGGATTGAATATTAAAACGAAGAAGGTGTGAATGCGAGGAAACCGGAGTAGGAACAACAGATGTGGAGAGGAGATGAAGAAAAGAAAATGTGCTTACCTGACGAAGGTGAGTGTCGATCGCCGCTTACAAGCGCACTGCTAACTTTAGAGTAGCACTATCTTCTTCCTTTTAATGCGTATTTCCGAGCACGTTCGTGTCTGTATTTACGTGTGCTCGTGTGTTTCTATCTGTTTGTGTGATAGTTTTACCTTGAGAATAGCATTATGGGATTCAGCAGGTATGATGCACACTACAGGACGATGTTTTATACGGTAATTCGTTTTGACCGGACAGTTTTGAAAGGAACTATGGTCGTTTAAAAGTGGACAAAGTTGCTTACCTTTCGCACTGCTGCATGTTTCACTTCACACCGGTCGGACAGCACAAAGCGTATTAGCGAATTGTTTGCGGAATGTTTGCCTTGATGTTCCATCTGGTTAAGATGTGAAGGCACATATGATTTGTCCGTGGAAGAAGAGTAACATCACATAAGCAATATGTTGAGGTGGGCGAACAGTGCAGGACAGAATCCAAGTGAGGGAAGATGGCTTAGTTGATGAGTGATATGATAATTGCATGCCTGAGCGCTGCTATGGATTAGATAGGGCGGAAGTATTCAGATGAGATAGTGGCGAACAACTATATTTCTACGGAGAAGAGGTTGGCAGTCGTCGATCAAGCAGTCATTAGGTCGATCATTTAGATCTATACCGCCGATGGTTGATATGCTTCGTGGCACCTTAGGTTCTTTTCATCACTCACCGGTGACTTGAATGAAGTCGATACTTTTTCTTTAGAGTTGCATAAAGTAGATAGGAATGCGTGATTCTGTCAGCTGTTGTGGCGAGTTTCGATATCAGCTCAATGAAGAACCTGAACAGAGATCTAGTGGAAAGAATTCATTGTTGAACCATCTAATGTTTCACTGGCAAACTAAGCATGTTTTGGTGGGACAAAAGGCCATCAAGGCGGTTGAAGACGGCAGGAAGCGAAGTCAAGTTGACTTCATGACACAATGGAGAAGGATCGCATTGGTCTTGTTGGCTATCGGTTTTTATGGTTGCGGCGACTGATTATCTGATAAGCCTTATTTCCTTTTAATTACGGGCCTCTAATTGTTTTTTGGCAATCAAGCGGCACTAGCAGAACGTTGTGATCATTGCTTGTCTCTAAATTTTGCCATCGTAATCTACATTGATCCCCAAGGTTTTAAAGGATTTTTGCATGAGATGTATCCATTGGTTAGAAACATATAAAAACTACTTACCAGTAGTCTGCATGGTTAATTTGGATTGTTGAGCTTTTTTATTGAAGTCGTATTAATTGTGCCACGCTATTCAGGTTCCATCGTTCGGCAGGACTTATCGACTCGGAGTCGGTTACGGCGATTGGGAAACCGGTCGATGTTCGAGGATATCAATTTGGTGCACCACAGGTTTACAAGTTAGTTTTATTAAGTTGTTGTTCTAACTTTTTCTATGTTTTTGATGTGACAGCACAAATGCTTTTATTGGATGACTCAATAAAGCGGGTCAACGTGTTTTAGTGCTTTTCGCTTCTAAATGCATCAAAAAATGCAGTGGGAATAAAGCATCATCAAAATGAGGTACTATTCTGGTATAGTGGACAACGCGGTAATAAATGTTTGTCATTTACGAAATGCAGCCATTGTTGATTTGATCACTGGAGGAGGCAATTCCAGTCTCTTTTCTTTTTTCTGCTTCGTTTTCCGAGTTTGTTGCCAGATCGTTCCCTCGTTCGTCAGCCGAAAATCGTTGGCCATGGATTAGTGGATGTAGTGCTTCCAGCTTGTTGCTAATCTTCTTGGATGTATAGAGAATCGAATTGTCCCCCCCCTCCACCCCTGTTTATCTCTCTGTTCAAGGCGGTGGTTGTACTTCTGATTGCGCGCTGCTCAAATTGATTTCTTCGTATCGCGTTACTCTCTCTTTAATAGCTCCCATGTGTTAATTGCGCACAGCTTTATGAAAAAAAATTTTGCTTTTTTATGACCGATCGCTGTTTTATTGCTTTGCGTTTATTAGCATCTGTTCTGCGTCCTGCTCCAAAAACTTTGCGATTTGAAATAATTTTGGTACTTGAGTGCGACAGGTATGAGTATGACCATTGATCCGTTTGTTGTATTCTCCACCTCGGTGGTCCGTAAAGCTGTAAAACCGCGTTGGTTTCTTTAATGATCCTTTTTATCATGTTATTGTGATGACACGGCTTTCTGGCAAGCCTCATTGCAGCCTTCAACCTGCCTATACATCCAGTAAATTTTGTGACTAATACTGCAGTTTGAATCCCTGCAAATCATAATCTTCCTCATTCTTCTCAACACATATCGTGCAAGTCACTTGCACGATATCTGTGTTGAGAAAAATGAGGAAGATTATGATTTGCAGGGTTTCAAACTGCAGTATTAATCTATTTCCGGAGGAAGTCCATCCATCGGTTTACATCACTGCCGCTCACCACCACTGCCTACTTTAGTGGTTTTATGCTGGCAGATATTTGGCGCGTTTCGTCTCCAAAAACGTTTCTTGATATTTGTAAGATGACGCTTAAATGAAGGGTTGCACAAAGTGCTAGCGCTCCGTTTTGCTTTCCAAGAAGCTGGATTTTCAACTGCACACATCTTGATGTCATTTTACATAGAGATGTGGCATAAAGAAGTGTCGTTTATCTCGGCGATTGGCAACTGGATTATCCAGTGGTCTAAGCAAAATATGAGTTGCAGGGAGCATCCATGCATTGCGCGAATGTGTGTTGCACGATCGGTGGGAAACCCGCGTATTGGTCCATTCCCGAATCCGATTGCGATGAATGCCATCGCTAAGATTAGGGTTCGCTTTTCATCACTTATGCTTCATATCCAATCTTGTCAAAGAATTTTTGCTTCAACGAATATGTAGTGATGGGCATTCAGTCTTTTCCATTATATCCTGCTGCAAGCAGTGACTCTCGTTGACTCGTAGGAAGTAAGGTATAGGGGCGGGGAAAAAATCTGAGTATTTTTCAACAGACAAGATTTCAGGAAATCAAATTTACATGCTGAAGTTTCATTTGGTAGTCACATTTTAATGGTCGGTATTCGTTATTCGACACTTTTCGATAATTTTCAAAGCCGACAGTGAGTCTCGTAGTTTGCTGGAATTGTTATTCATCTGATCGATGTTAACTGAATCATTTCCTCACCCGAACAACGTCAGTATTCGTTTCAGCAGCGTTTTCTATCGGCAGACAACTTGAGTGCATGGGCCAGTGACCTCACTTCCGTTTCGTTGTCATCTGGTAAAAGAGGCTGCGGTATTGCTACACGAACGACCGAGCAACATCGCATATCGGTGATTTTCATCTCCCTGATAACGTCTTATTACATGTTATGCATATATATTTTGGAAGCTTTTGCTGATCTATCCTCCTTATTGAACCTTTGCTTGAAAATTGCAAATTCGATCACCTTTAGACTTTTTGCATATAATTATGAAAGTATTTACTTTGACTCTTGAACTTGGTTTCTCATGATGCTAGTGCGGGGTTCTATTTAGTTTTTTTTATTTTTGAAGGAGGCAGATTTTAAGGGAACAGAGTCATATGTTTTCTTTCAGTTTATTCCGCTTTCGCTCGTCATTTAGGGGGACGTCGACTTGTGCAGTGTTAAACATTTGTTCTGTAGAGATGTGGCACTGGTAGAGCGCGATTGTATGAAATATTTTAATTGATTAGGAATTAATCGCTTTTTATGGTAGATACATTATTTTCTCGCTCACTTGTCCAACTACACTAGCTCAATTATACGGTTAAAGGCAAGAGTTGAATGGTTCTTAGAGGTTGATATTTGCAGGTATCGTTTGCATCGAATGCGGTTTCATCATTCGAACAACCTTCGTTGCTGGTAGTCGGTGATGACGGTGTTCTTACCGAATATTCACTGGAAATCACTGCAACACAGATACCACATCCGGCCGCTGCATCCCCAGCTACGGCAGTTACGGGTGCTCACCCTCGTCTCACATGGGAGTCACCTATTCAGTGCCAGCTACGAGCTAATGCCAGCTGGCAGTTACAGAGGTATGCCAATGTTGACGACTTTTTCTGGATTCTGATCTAAGTGTTCTCAATAGTTGATTACATTCAACATTGCGCTACTGAACAAGTGGGTGAATGCAGCCTTTTCATCTGAAGTTCCGCATAATATAAGTATTCTTTCTTGAAGTTATTGCTAGAAACGGCGAGGAAAATGTAGAGCTTGAGCTTGTATCGCAGTTATCGATCCTACGTACCTGAGCTGCTAGCTAGCATCACTGAAAGCCTCGTTTGGTCACCATTTGTGTATTCCTTCGGGTATAGGCTTGTAAGGTAATATGAAATCCGGTCAGAACAAATGTAGAAGCTCTTCGTTTTTCCCATGTCATCTCCTCATTCATCCCCTCCCTCCTCAGTCTCCACCATCCGCTCTATTGGTCTTTCCGCAGTTGAGGTTTTGTGACCATCGTTTTGGTATTTACATAGAAGGTCCTCAGTGAGCTCTGTATTTTTTGGTGCTGTTTCGTTTCAAAGAAATGATGGCGCACAAAATTCTAAACCTGCACAAAAAATGAGCATTCAGACACTTTCAAAGAGGTTTGTCTAAAATAAGGGAGAGGGGAGTTATTCAACTCTAATTGACATCAAGAGTTTTGATGAGTGAATTTCGCCGACATATTTGAAAGCGATGTTTCATTGATACGTTTTTAGTTGCTATTTTGTTAGTGATATTGCTGATCAATTTACATCTGGTGGATTCGAATAATTAAAAAAATTTTTTTGGGAATGGAAATTTTTTTCAGATGCAAATCATCTCTGGACGTTCGCGCGCCGATAGCTGAATCGAATCCGCTGCTAATGTGGTTGAACGCCTCGGACAAGACCGAAGAATGCAAAGTGAATGTGGAGAGTGAGAGAAGCGAAAAATGGATAACACAGGTCAGCATCATCGGATATTAGCGCCAAATTTGCTCATTAATGTGCTTACATACAATACTTACCGATTTCTTTGCTAAAATATTTGTCGGTATTTCTTTGCTTTCTTTTATGCTGCATCCGGATGAATGAACTATAGTTTTCCGGAAATGATCACTTCTGGATTGTGCGGTTGATGAGTGAAACAAACCGAATATTGCTGTTCCGTAGGACAGGAACGTTTACACATCAGCGATCTTAGAGAGAGCATCGTTCATGAATGGGCAGTCGCTGTATATCTAAAACCGTCGAGATTTATAAAAGAAAACAGTTGTTAAATTTTTGAGATAAGAACACCAGCTCGATTTTCTGCATGAATCGAAGGCGTGCTTTTATAGTGCTTTATGTGGTGGTATGACTTGATTGCAAATGTTCATAACTCAATAAGTGCTTGTGGTGGTATGCACCTTTTTTTTCTTTTTTTGAAGAAGAATCTATGTTTGTGTTCAAGTTGGTTATGCTAGCTAGACAAAAGTAAAAGTAGAGTGGTTAGAGTGATGCAGCTGAAGTTTAGTTCTTGTCTGTAAGAATCATATGTGCAATTTATTCGGAATCCACGAATCATGCTTTCAATGAGGATATATGATGATGTTTGCAGATAGAGGTACTAACATACGGGGAACCACATCGTCGTCTCTGGACCGGCCCTCAGTTCACCTTTAAAACCTTTGTGTCATCGGGCCATTCTAGTGCAGATCTCGTCAGTTTGTTTCGTTGGTTTTTCTTTCAGTGTAAACGCTTTTTTGGAAGCCTAGAGGGTGATTAACATTGACCAAATTTGGGCCAATTCTATACCGTTTTGGGAAGGTAAAGGAATTTCGAAAGGAGCATATGTCCGATCGAAATCGGCATAACTATTGGGGGGGGGGAAGGGACAGGGGGCAGAAATTAAGGTTACTCAATTATTGAATTGGAACAGTTATTGTCAGCTGCCCATGTTTTACATTACTTTAAAGTTATCATAGGATGATATTTTCACCGTTAATCAGTGGAAAAAATAGTGCATCTGTGTTGTCATCTTCCTGTTAAAGACTTATGTTTGGGTAGGATTGCATTCATTGACATCTGTGTAATGATAATAGTCACCTTTATTATTGTTTGTGTTTCAGGTGCCACCAGGTGAAAGCGGGGCGCGCTCATTCCCGGGTACGAGTGGTATGAAGTCAGTGCCAGTTATGATTGAGGCGAGTAGCTCATTACGAAGTTTCGATGTCGATGAGCCAACACAAATTGTCTGTGGTAATTTATTCTTATTTTTCACTGCAAATAAATCATCTGTTTAGTGTTCGCCTTTCCACCTTGGCCATCTGTACTCTGTACAGCTCTCCAGCTTCCGGCCTATGTTGTGGTTTTATTGGAAAGTAAAAAGGCAAGTAGAATCGAATGAAATGACCGTTTATTAGTTGACTGTTTATAACAATCAACTGAACCTGCTAATGTTAATCTTCGAAGGAGGTGATAAACTTTTATTTAAGGCAGGTGTTGTTTCGTTGACTAGAGGGTGGAATTTTTCTTTTCTTCTGAAAATTATTCTTGGGTATTCGTGAATGAGTTCATTCTTTGATATGTTAGATGAATATTTTCTTAAAATCCGCATCTTTTATCAACACAGTATCGTAACAAATAGTGTCTAATGTTGTTGTTGCTTATCTAATTGTGGTAAAATGTGAGCTTATTAGTGCAAATTGAATGGTACATTGGTGCTGCCGTAATATGCATCAGTGTTACTTAGACTATATGTAACTGTGATTCAGGGAGTTGGTCGTCTGATGCCGACTATAAAAGTTGCGACGACCATTATGACATACTGAGAGAGAAGATCGAAGAAGCTATGCAAGATCTTACAAACGAATCGAAATTCTCGTCAATAAAGGTATAGTTCGTTAGTCGTTTTCATTTCCGCGATGCCGTATAGAGCTTCCCTTTTTTCCTTTTCGATTATGTTTATACGTCTTTAATGCTGTTCTTTAAAGTATTCTTTGCAGTCTTTTTTTTAAGGGGGGAGGGTCAAAATCGTGTATTTAGTGGTCTCTCTTGTTGATAATTTTTAAATCTTCGTTCTCTTTTCTGGATTTTCTTGTATTCTCATGGCATGTAGAATGGGATTTATGAAGTAAAAATATAGGAGAAACGTGGGGGTGGATCGAGTGGCGCATCGCAAAATTCCCCTCCAAGCGAGACGCATTCGTCGCGTGAAAGCCGGGATCGCGATCGGGACAGCATCTCACTACAGTTTGCCAATATCGATATGTGATCCAACTATCTGTGACTGGTTCCATTTCTTTGGTTTTCTTTCTTTTGGCCATGCAGTTTGCATTTATCCATCCGTTTTTATGCACTCTTGAGCTTTGTCACATATGTACTCACTGTGCTTCTCAAGTACCATAACACTTCAATAAGTATTTTATCCCCGAAAGAGAAAATTGCAAAATTTTTCCTTTTGCATCCCTCTGGGAGAATAAATTGTCGGTTAGGATTTTGTTACTGGATGTGATGATCCTCATTTATTGTCTTGAATATAGGTCGCCTTACGTTTTGAAATTTTTCTCTATCAGTCGGTAATTGCGAGATAAAGACATCTACCTTTAGGTGCTGGCGTTGAAAATTTAAAAATCTTGTTCCCCCACGACGCCATATTCAAAATTAGATGACGGATTAGTCGGCGAGTAATAAATGTTGGTGAATGGGTATAAGACCTCGTCTCGCACTGCACTAGAAGATAGCATTTAAGCCGACAGATTGTTAAATTAAATTACCTGGCCTGTTCTAATAACAGCCCTCAGTTAACCATGGCCGAGTAGGTATGAAATTTTTGGTAATAGGCAGACTGAATATAATCGGTGTTGGCACGGTGTGAGGCAAGTCTCTTTCGCTTAGTATCGACAGTTATGCTGTTTCTTTTATGAATGTTCATCTAATGGCCGTAAGCATTGTTTCCTTAACATTGTTTTCCTCATTTCTCTATTTTTTTAGTGGATGCACTTAGTCAGACCTTTTCTATCAAAAGATTTTTTCTCCTCATATGTTACAGTCTTTCTTATTATTTTCTTGCAATCGTCGTCGGGCATTCTCTCTTCGACGGCACTATTTTTCCTATTTTCACACAAGCAAAGAATGGGGCGATATATCAGTTTGTAGGATGGCATTTTTCGATAGGGTTGTAGAGTTATTAAAACGATAATGTGGAACTTATTTTTTGGATGTACTGGCGAAGTTGCGTAGTTATTGGCAAAGATTCTAAATGCCCCACACGGAGTTCGCTTCGACTTCATATGCTAAAACTTCGTTTTCACTGACATTGGCTATGAGATATATTTGTTCACACCCATACAGATATCCCAAAGACAATTGCTGTCAGCGGTGATTTACCAAGTTTGGCTTTACCAAGTTCGGTTTAATGGAGGATAACTGCTGAAGCAATTATTCTGATTTTGCAGTCCTTATAAGTTGGAGGAAGGAGTGTAATTTGTTTATGAATGCTTATGGTGATTGAATAAGTTGTAAGCAATGCGCGGAAAGAAACTCCGCTCATCAAAGTATACAATTTATTCATTATAATAAAGAATCTGCTTCCATCAAGAACGCAAAATATTCGAAGAGTCGGAAGTCGTGTTTGCTTCTTCTGCTTCGACCTCTTGGTCTTGCCTGTTAATTTCCCGTTCTGTTTGGTGTACATGTTAAGGCTGCATAGATAACAAGGGGAGGGGGAAGGAAGGCTCTGAAGGATAGGAACCCTGTTTAACGGTGGAATGACCACACTTTCTGGGTGCACACCTTTCAGATCATTAACATGCCGTAATTTTCGAGCAAAAAAAGTGTTGAGATTAGGGAAACAAAATTCAGATGCAGCCGTGGTATGTACTGTTTCAAACCGGACAAAGAAAATATAGTGATAATTGTTTCTGCAAATGCACAGCGTTAGTCGATCGCTTTGTACAATATAAATATGACGCGTAATGTGTCGTTTAGTCTGCTGTGCCTTGCACCCTTCATTGGCTTTTGTATAGAATTGCTGCATTAAATTTTATGCTTTTCAAATCGTATTGTTCTATCTTAAGTGTGGCCGTTATTGTTTTTATGCATCTCTCTTTTAATCTCTATTTCCCTAATCATTGCAGATGAAATAAGTCGAAGTGATAGCTCAAAGATAAGTTGTGGAGCGGGGCTCCACTTCTCTTTTTTTTAATAAGTCAACTCATCTTGTACGCCAGCTTATCTCATGTACTGCACTAATTCTAAGTTAAGCTCGACTTCCTTTGTCTCGTATTTGGGTCACCCGCAACTTCTGCATAAATTCATTGTTGTGATCAGGATCCCCCATAAATCGGACATCTACAGCAGATTTTAATGGTATAGGACAGTTGGATGCAATCAGTTGCATTCGCGATCGGATGGCTACTAGTTCGCAGATGTCAACTCCCGTTCATCCCGCTGATGTTCTTGCGAGTAGCAATGTGGAAGCCTTCATTACATGGATGCTGCATGGCGTATAATCTGTTTAACATGCTTATGGGGCTATATGGATGATGTTTTTGAATTTTGATTGCATCTAAAAGATTGTTTGTTTGGACGCCCCTCCAACCTCTCTGAAGATCTCGTTCCCGTTGCTTCATGTCATGGCATGGAAGTCAGACTGTTACATGCAACTGGATATATTATCATATACCAGCACAAATGTGGTCCTCCCTATATTCATTTGATATACTTTCCACCTTTTAACCTCCCAAATGTCGACTTTTTGTCAGTTTGCCTAATTTGTACTATGTCATTTGATAAAGCGTTTTAAAGAAGTAAATAAACGGTTATCACAGAGTCAGTTCAATGATTCCAGGCTACGGCTGAGGCCCGCCAACTGATGTTTCCGTCGTTTTTCGGTGCGTTGGTTATGGCCATTCTAGGTCGGTGAAGGTGTGCATGAGTCAGCACTTACTGTGCCCAATTTTAAGAGATGTCCGTTCGTTTAGCTTACTTCCTCCGTCCTATATCAAAGATTTGAATCGTAGGAAGAGCGCGTTTTCTCGCTTTCACGGGAGAGGGAGGAGAGGGGAGGGAAAGATTCTATTTTGGAATTTTGAAATCGATTACGACGTACAGTTATCGGGCGATGTTCCTGAAATCCTTTTTAATCGAAAAGGCATTAATATCTGTAGTACCCCGAAGTAATCGTTACATTAATTTACTTTTATGATTGAATTGAATTGAACGCTGTATTGGCACTTCACTTTCCAAGTGATTGCTTAAGAGAAACTGAGTGCCACAAAGCGGCGAGTTGGTGAATGCCAGATGCAGGTCATTAATCACTCAACATTTTCGGATTTTTTAAGCAGTCGACAAACGCGTCCCCGCATTTCTGTGTAGCCGCTGAAAGGAGCAATGAGCTGCGTATGTCGTGGAGCGTGAGGAAGTTCAAGCATCCTTGGCTCAAGTACTGCAGCCGAGAAAGCATGTGGGATGCTATACTACGATCGCAGAATCGAGTTATGAAAAGGTTATGTTCTATTCTTTTTCCGCTATTTTTGAATACATCTGTGCAGGAAGAGAGAAAGGCCAACATCTTTCCTTTCTGCAGCGGGCCATTATTTTGTAGCAATCACATGCCGATAGATACTGCGGGGATGGAGCGGACTTTAGGTTACTTCGAGTGTGGAGACCGAACAACGAAATAAATCAGTCTCGAATCGCATCAGACATGTGGTGGTTGTGTGCAAAGGAGACGGAATCGATTGACTTATGTTGGAGCAGCAGGAATAGAGTGATTTTATGTGGATAACGCACACATCGAGTGGCTGGGGGTGGGTAGTGAACTAGGTGCACTTTCTGTTCTTAAGTAGGATTATTGCTTCGGCCTTAAATAGCTTCTCATCTGAAGAAATCTCTTTATTGTTGAATAAATATGATAGGAAGCAGGTGTGGTTTTGTAGGCCTTTCTGTGGTACTTACATAAACACGGTTAGTCACCCATTTCACCCTTTCCAGTCTTCATCTGGGGAAAAAGAATTCTGACAGCAAAGCTTGGCTTCTCCAAGCAGTGCCATATTACCTTACGTTGAACTACCATCTTGGGGCTAAGCCTCTCGTCTAGCAAAACGTTCAGTCTTAAGCATAGGTTGACATCCTCAGTTTCTTTCCGTTAATTTCCACCGCACTGACAAGTGGTTGCCATACACGAGGTGCAAACAAAGGAGAAAAACTTTCTTCTTCAAATAAGGGGCGGCTCGCGATAGTTTTTAAGTCATATCCCATCCAGGTCGCAATTGGTGCCTACGATGCGTGAACATGAGTGTTCCGACGCGAACCGCCTGCACAGGAGGTGATCCTTTCGAACGGCCTACTAGCGGATCGATCTTGGAGGGGTGGTGAGAAGAAGGAAGACCAAAAAAAGTCGCGCAATCACTACCCTATGGAGCGTAGAGGAGCAAGGTACCTGTAACCGCCCATCGTTGCATTGGGATCTATCGTGTGGATGCATTCTGCAACTTAAAAACGTTGCATAAAAGAAAAATCAATTCACAGCAGAACATAGAAATACTGCGCAGCATCCGTATCCAGGTAGATGTAGATATTAAAGCCGCTGCATGTATCCAAACACGTCTGACTGGATGGACTTTATTTAACACAAAAATCAATTTCCATATGCGGGAAGTAAAAGAACAAAAAAAGTGCGCACCGAACGGTTGTTGCAGGAAATAGTGGGCGGATAAAAGTGTTGCCTTGTAAATCAAAGGTGTTTGCTCGTTAAGTGCTGCCTAGATTTATCAATCTTTGAATTCGCACTGTCCATTTGTCCAACGTATTTATTCGCCCCCTTGTCCATCACGGAAAGAGCCTTGACTGAACTTAAACTTTAAAGCCATTCGATGGCACATGCTCAATATATAGCGACTGCAATAGGTGCATACACTGAAAATTTTAGATGAACATAAGCATTTTTCTTGTATCATGTCCCTCCTCTCTCTCTCTAAATATATAATCAAGTGTTGCCGAGATCAAGGGCAACACTCAATCTATTTTTGAGACCATAGCTTATAGAAGGATCCAAAAAACACTGCAGAGGAAGTGGGGAACAATTCTTTGCTATTGAAGTAATACAAGAGCAGTAAGGTTATACCCAAGATCTAGTCGTATCAATATAATCGCCATCTGGAGACTGATAGTCGGGGAGAGGAGGTGTATTTGCGGGGCCGTTGAGCATAATTCCTTGCGCCACCCTCACGTCAGGTCCTAAGGCTGCCTCGTATAACTCTGGAGCAAGTTTCTGAAAGCATCGAAGGTAATAGCACCACTAGAAGTGCCGGCGAATGTCAACCGTTCCCTTCGGATACAACTTCCCTCCTCCCCCTCTCCCCCCCCCCCCCCCCACCCCCCCCCCCCCCCCCCCCCCCCCCCCCTTCTAATCAGTTACAGATAGTGCACGAAGCAGAAACGAATTTCCGGTTTTGTTGCTCTTTAACATTCCTAGATTTTGCGAACCTTTATAAGAGAACTGTCTTTCCGTAAGCCTGTGGGTTTACTTAAAGAAAAACGGTCATTTACTATTTCCGACATTACTCCTTGCAGTTGCGTAGCGGGCTTGAAGAACGCCAACCAATGGTGTGAACAGCCTTGGTTACACTCAACAAAGATTAACATACAACAAGGCAACAAAATTACACCTGAACGGAAAAATCCCTCCCCGTCGCTGAAATAATCTTTCAAAGAATAAGCAAAAAAAGACTTTCAAAGAATAAGCAAAAAAACATCAGCACCAATGAGCAAACACCATTTCTTACTTGCCGACTGCTCCCTTCTATTTGTCGTTCATAAGCCTCATTCGAAATGTCTGTCCTAAATAAATGTGAATGCTATGAGCCGCGGTCTAAAAGGCAACGAAATACCACATAGATCTATGTACGACTTTGTTCTGAAAGATTCAAAAAGACTCTCCGATGAAAATGTTTGAGCAGCATGCGGTGGCCGCTTCAGTCATAAATAAATGAAAGAGTGAACAGCGAAAAGAAAGGACCTTCAGCTCGTTAAGGGCTTTGTCTTGCTTTGCGATGCTTTCCCTAATCCATGCATCGTCCATACGCATCAAAGCACCTCGTGATCGTGTATACTCCTTCTGTGCTACTGCGCGTTCGTCTATCTCGGCTTCAGATAGCTGAAAATTCATGTCCACATTTCTTGCCACTAGTCTTCATTCAAAACATTTTGATATATCACATCTCGGCTCTAGAGGGCTATCGACTGTTTTATATGACACTCGACTGCCACCAAACACCACCCAAATTTTTTACTAGGAGGCAGGAGGAGGGGAGCATTAAAAAATTCGATTGGTCATAACGGCACATATAGCCGATTAAAGGTCGCACAGGAAATAACTGAACATTTGGAGACCCGCTTGGGGAGATGAATGATCCATTTTAAAAACTCGGCATATAAATATTTTAAATGTAAGGAGAGAACGAGGTAGAGACGAATTTTCGTAATCGAAAAATCTTGATTACGAATCCGTGTACCGTTTTATTTCAGTGCAACAATTAGGAAAGACGAAGCTTTACCTCAATTTTTGTACGATATCTTTCATCGATATTCTTCATCGATTTAATATCAATGGTCATTTCATCAACCGGTTTCGGCTTCTTACTATGTTTTTGCATCGCTCGAATCTCTTTCTCCAATTTTCTCCTTAAAATAATAACCGAGAGCAATTATTCGAGCAGTTGCTATAAAAAGTTTATCACTCATCAGGAAGCTTGGCTGAAATAACAAATAACAACAGAATTTAATGCAAAGATATTTCCATAACTCACATCGGTGTTAGGCAGCAGCCTGAAGTACACTGCCGAAATGATGAATTATTCTTTCTTTGCAGTCGGATATTTGCGACATATAGAGGATCACTCCTTCTCTTCTTTTCTTCCTCTACCAACTCAAATTTTAGACTATCGTTTGAAAGCATCAATCTTTTGTAAATGAATAGAAAGTTGAAATAATGTTTCACCGAACAAGTTTTTTCAGTGTATAAATAAAAATGGAAATCAACACAAATTTTGGAAGTTCAAAAAGAGGGGAACATTGGAAGTGTCCAATAAAGGATCACAGGCAAAACGCCAACAAAGAATGAAGCGAATTTTAAAATCTATAAAACTGTTCCTGCAGAATTGAAGCTTTTACATACAGCACGCAAGAATTAACCCATTCATACGGAACCCCAATACCCTAACTTCCCCCCCCCCCCCCCCCCCCCCC
>QEWY01000421.1:314203-345903 GCA_006503575.1 Baylisascaris schroederi
AAAAACAATCATTTTTGCACGATAAAAATGGAACTTGAGCGAAAAAAGTTGCTAGGGGAGATGTTATTTTAGCTCCTCGTAATGTTTAACTGAAAAATGCGTCGAAAATTTTTGCATTTTCTAATGATTTATCCATACAAACATTTGTTATTTGAATTTATCATAGCGAATGCGTTATACAAAGTTTCTAAAATATTGTGACATTTGCATATGCCAGAAAGCAATTAGCTTATTCGACTCACAAAGCGCTACCGCAGACTGGAGAAATGCAGAGGGATGCGGTGTTGTCAACTCTAATTCGTATGGTTCGTGGAGGCTTAGAATGAATAGCAGATGGGGGTGAATGAATAGCGATAGAAAGTGACCTTTTGCGAGCTTCCCTTTGTTTGGCGACCTCTGGGTCAATCTTCTTCTGTCGTTTCATGAAGACGGAAGTCCGAACACCTACCGTCAGATGTAAATTTCGGATACTCGCAACGCATCTCGCTATCGAGATACCGCTCATCCTCAATTTCGAAAGCACAGTGCTACTCATACTGCAGAAAAAAAAGTATATTAGAGGCATGCATGCATTACCTTAGGATTATACAGCTGACTGCTGAAGACGCTGCATCCGGGTCCATGGAGTGCAGAGGCACCTTATCAGCAAAGAGAAGGTATAGAAATTTATATATAAAATATTTTAACACTCCGTAAATGGTGAGTGCAAAAAAAATGGAACTCGACGTGCAACCGAGGTCGTAGACGTCAATCGTGCACACTTAATCGATCAACAACCAACGCTAAAAGACGTGTTCGTGTTTTGAGATGTTGGTTCTCAAATTCTCTCTATTGAAACGTGACTTCTTTTGCCTTGAGTTTCCCGTCAACTTCTCCTAGGCTAAATTCTTCCTTAACACCTAATCTCCACAAATTGTTTTCTATTTTTTTTTCGTGGGGAACCTCCTCCGCTGTCAAATTGAGGTATGGGTTCTACTTAGTTCTAGTAGGGATTGAAACCAAACTGAGACCGTAGCAGGATTAAATCCATCTTTATATTGTCAGGAGCCATATATTGTGCCTTCCCCACCCTTACATGCCCTGGATTTAACCCAACCCCCCCCACCTCCTTTCCCCTTACCGCTCCCTAGCATACCTTTCCAGCAGATGCGTCTCTGCCAAGCGCGCACACTTGGAAAGCAATTCCATGTCCTCTATGCGGTTTGAAGCTGCAAAACTTCGCGCGTCTCGGAGCAGTGTCACGCAGATCGATTGGTCGAATACTTTTATGCTACAATTTCCGTGAAAATATAGGTTCGTTTGCAAAGTTTAGGTGTGTAGGAGATAAACGTATCCAAATCATGAAAGTTGATACTTCGCATAGCATTATTCAGCATTAATGCATGAAGTGATGAACACAATAAGTTTGCAGTGACTGTAGTATTTTGCATTTTGCAGCATAATGTCACTCAACCAAACGATTACGCTCACTAATGCCGCAAGGGGGTCTTAGATAGCAATTATCATCGTAGCGTGGATTTGCTCAGTACTTACTGTTCCTCCGTGATGTTTGTCGATCGGTCACCATCGATAAAAGAGGTGATCGAGTTTTAGAGTTGTCGATGCAAATTGTGTGTTGGTCTGTTTTTGTGTTTTTTGATGTTCATGTTGGATAACCATCGATACTTTCCCAAATATTTACCCTGTTGGTTACTACTAATTGAGTGTTTTTTTCAGGAATCGAATCAATGATCAGTTATATTTCCTAATGGTAACCTAAACAACGCATGGTTATTTAAGCACAAATGTTCTCCGGAAAACACTTCGACGGTAGAATTAAGTCTCTGAAGAAATTTCATTTTCTATCCCAGTGATCTTGTTCTTCTTTACGATTGTGATGGTTCAGTGGTAATGTGATTCATGTTGGGCATAACAGCAATTTCTTTTTTTGATAAGCGCTTCTTTCTTGATTTGCGATGGTCCATGCTTTATATGCTATTGAGAGAGCAAAAGGTTATTTGGTTTGATTGGGCGTCGAGAGTGGGAAATTGCTTTTAATAAAAGGTAGTTTAAGGAAACCTATAAGATAACCTATAAAGGTTGGTTAAAATATCGAGTATTCTGGGGGAAAGAGTAGGTAACGACGTTGTGAGTATCAAGCAGCGAAGGTCATGTTCTCTTTGTGGAAGTGTAAACATTCCAAAGGCAACATTCTAGCGATGGAAGCAGTTTCCTCGGAAACATTTTCTGTTTCGGTGACATTCTGACACTACCTGAATAGGGCGTTTGTTCACGTGACATTCGATAATGCTGTTTGCTTGAATATGTCAAAACCGTTGTGGTCAACTATTTTGTGTTTTTGTAATGTCAGCACATTCGTATGATTGACGTCTAGTTCGTAATTTTTTATTTTTTATTTTTTTGAAAGCTATGCAAAGTAACTCCAATTGTGAAAATTTATTGAGTGGAATTTCATTTTTATTGTCATTGTTTTTTGTTTTTTTTTTGCTTTATTTATTTATTTATTTTTTTTGTTTTTTGAAATTGGTTTTGTTGTGAGTGCAGCGAGCGGATGCTCAGTCGTATAAGTTGTATTTGTAAACTTCAACTCCCCGATTTCTTTCTTCGTTCATTTGGGAATGAATAAGCGGTTGCTTTGGTTCGTTCTTCTCGTCAGCCAATTGCTGAATAAAGCTCATAGGAAAGGAATGCATCTTTTCACTCCTCGTTAATTTTAACAGCTGCATTGTCTATGTATCTTTCGACATAATTTTTTTATCCTTTTATGAATCAGTTTTTTCCAGCATTCTCACCGTTACTTAAATTTCCTAATATTTAGTCAATCGGTAGTTTTCGATTATTCAGCGCTGGATGTGGATTTCTTCAAAAGAATACTTAGGTCTTTTAATTGAGCATCGGAACAGATTTGCCTTTGATTAACTCGGCAGGTTATCTATATCGCTTCGGAGACCTATAAAGTATCTATTGGATTCGTTATGGGCAGAAGCTTTCTCCTCTGCTCCAGTGCATCTTCATTTACCTAACCGAACGGAACGAAAATGGGAATGTGGTGCTGCGCTCTGCACCGATCATCTCTCCTCCTCTCGTAAGAAAAGATAGATCCATCAGCGTAGTTTTCTTTTTAATGAACTGGACGAAAGTAGCGTCCGAGTGACGGAGCTTCAATTTTTGGACCAAACAATCTCCTTATTCAGCCTCTCCCCCTCAACTTGGGGAAAGAGTGGGGGGGGGGTAAGAGGGAAGGAGAAAGGTGAGCAAATATATAAATGAAGTATTAATAGTCCCAGCTGGTGAGGACTTAGAGGCTTGCATTATCAGATACGGCAATTAGGAGAGGTTGGGACTGTGTTAACGGTGCCTCACACTATACTTACTATACTTGTATGTACACCTTTCTTACTCATGAATGAGCTATGCTATAAATGTTGTCTAACATCTTTAATGAGACGTTGATATCTTTCGAAATATTGCGTTGAAAAATGTTTAATTATTATAGAATCATTGAATTGTTATTCCATGGAAATATCGATATTCATCACCGACAATTAAAAAATTATATTCGTAAAATGGGTTAAGTTTAGGAAGAATTGCCAAAAAAAATGAATAAACGAGGAGGACATCAGAAATACGATGCAAAGAAGATGACAATGCGTAGGTGCATCATGATGGATAGTGACCTCGCACCGCGATTTGATGAAGATGACGAATATTTTTCACAGGTTAGCTGCCTTCTCGATAAAATTCCACCTGGTTTACCTGTAAACATTGCACATGTGTGTTTAGGCCTAGTTGAGTTATCAAGCATTCTCACTTCAAGCAATCAACGTGCTAAAAAGGTTGTGGACACTTGAACGGCATATGTTTTTTATATATTCAAGTATCCGCATATAAGAGTGAGGAAGCTTTAGTGTAATGTGGTATTTGTAACTTCTATTTGTTTATTTTTGGGCATGCAACGAGGAAGAGCCCTTTTAAACACTTCTGCGGTCTATTTTCGACTGTCATTTATAAAGACAAAATAAGCAAAAGTGTATTTCGGAAAGGCAGGCAGGATATTCGATATTATATTCCATTTCACTACGCCAACTCCTTACCAACAACGTTGAACCAAGTGCTTTGTTTGTGAACTACTTTTTATCGGCTGTTGATGAATTCGATCCATTCGATCATAGTAAGGTTGGCGAATCACAGTAAAATTATGGACTGAAGATCGTCGTATTTTGTGGACCACATTCAACCATGCAGGGTATGGATTTTTACATAGGCACAAGACAAATGTTGACAAATTATATAGGCACAAGACACATTCAAGCATATATGTAGTTGCCACAATGCGCCTTTGCAAGCGTTTTGCGGAAAGGTTTAAAATGGAACATTGGTATAGCAGACTTGGCACCTCTGCATATCTGTTTTTTTCAGTCAGCCTACAGTGAACCGAGATACGCAACGGTGCAGCGTCGAGGCAGAGTAGCTCCGAGAGACATGTATCGAGGTAGAGGTATAGTTTTCCATTTTTAATGTCATAACCGCATAACGTATCGGTTTGAAAGTGTAAGGGAGCAGGTGTTAGGAATATTTGAGGGATTCATACCTTCCTCTTTCAATTGATAGTTATTGATGTGGGGGAGGGAGTTGAAACATGGTAGCAATATTGCTAGCGGTGGTATATATGCGTTTTATTCTTGGGAAATTAAATAGACAGTGGCGGTGTAATGGCAGTTTAACCGCGTTTATTGTTGTAGTTCGAGTCTCAAAGCACAAAATTTCTGATGGAATTATGATAGATATATGTCATAACCTGGTTAAATGCTAATGCCGCTGTTCATTTTGAGCTATGAGTTTACAGAATCTTGGATGGAAGAAGCTTTAAAAAAAGATAGTGTATTGACCTATGGTGAACGGGATATTTTTGCTGAAATCAGGATTATGTTGCTTCATCTCTGTTTTCGATGAGGTAGAGACCTATTTGGACGGCCATCGCCATTCTATTTCTACTGGCTAAAGAGTACACCATTAGCTGTTAATTTCGGAACGGTTAATGTCCATATACTCAGCAACCACCCCAGTTGTGTCAGAATTGAGACACCATGGCGCTGTCATTGTCATAGTTGCATAGATGTGACAAACTTTTTAAATCATACCTGAATACGCCTTCAGCAGTTGAATTAGCTGCCGTGATGTGCATAAAATGTATTTCGCCTACTTCCCTTTCCCCACAGCATGTTCAGTCTGTCAAAAGTGATCCTATGTTTTATTTTATCTCTTATATTTTGCAAGTTCTGCTTTTTTTCCCTTTCCAAAAGAGAGTGAGCAAAGAAGATAGCTGGTCGGTTTTCCACATTGACACAAATTGCATGTTAGGCCTTCTATCTGTTTTGGAACTAAGGCAGGTCTTCTGCCTATTATGGTGAGGCAGGCCTTCTGCCTCTTATGAGACTAAGGCAGATCTTCTACCTCTTATGAGACTGAGGCAGATCTTCGCCCACTTATGGGACTAAGGCAATGCGTGGATCTAAGAATTCGTAACCAAATGTAGACTATGAGTCCCTCTTGGAAATTGTTTTCCGACTATGTAAACACTTTTTGCATATTTTGTAGCTAAAAGCATTGCTCTAATAATAACTAGTGTTCTACAGCGACATAAATAGCGTTTCCGAGGGGCAGCTGTTTTTAGTCTGCTAATTTTTTACTGCCGTTCGTAATAGAAAGATTGGCGTTGTGGCAAAGTTTTTTGTTAACATAAGAATGAAGATTGCCACAGGTGTTTGTCTTTTTCTAATTTTTTGCTTTTGCACATTTCCATCATCATTCACTATCGCTGTTGGTGATCTATGCGATATATGTAAACTCTAAGTCTTGTCCATCAGAAATTGTTAGCCGAGTTCGATAATCTCGATGTAATGATGACTCGCAAATCATTGATAAAGACTAAACTCCAAATTTTAATCACCCATAGTGGAGATATTTTTGTTCACATTTCGATGTGGATATCCGTTTTGCAGTGCAAGTGATTGAGGCATGAGGTTTTCATGGATTTCAGGAGCTCGTGGTGCAGCAACGATGATCCGAAATTATTTGGACAGCAGGCGCGAGAGGCAGTTGCAACGTGGCGTTGCGGGTGGCGTCGCAGCGATCATAATGAACCTCGTTCGTGTAAGTACCACCTTTTATATCAATGTATATTTGTTTTTTAAAATGCACTGTATTCAATGCCACTGAAAACGTAACGCGGCGATTGATGTTGACGTGCGTTGTGTTTTAATAATCGCGAAACTAGGAGGATTGGTTTTATCAATTATTTTTGAGACGTTCTTTGTTTTTGTGGATGTAGTAGCCTTTTATAGTGGTTGCAATTTGATTTCGAATTCCATCCTTTATGAATTTTTTTTTAATATTTCTAATAATCGAGGTTTGTGTTCGCAGTCGGAATTTTTTTACTTCTTTCGAGTCTTTTTTTTTTCAACTTTCCTTCACTTCTTCCTTCATTATTCACCTAGACTCACTCTACCTCATTATCTGTATTCACTCGATTCGCTGAGATGTTGCATAACTACTGAATGATACGTTTTTCCCGAAATCACATCGTTAATTTAACGACATCGTCACGTGGCAGTGGATTTAGATGGACGGTTGGTGGGGACACGGGGAGAGGAGATGAAGTTTTTTCAGAGAAGGAGAACTACTTCACTGGACAATTTTCGAAGGTAAACAGTTTACAAATGGTAACCTGCAACTAGGACGTGATCTGTGTGAAAACAGGGACGTTAATGAAGTAAGCCTGATTGCTCGAAGAGAGGCAGTCATCCTTGACTTTGACTGCTTATGAAATGAATAATCTGTTCAATTTTTAGTGTGTGCCATTTTCCCAATAAAGGTGAAATAGGGAAATTTATAGCACATCGCATTCATTTGCCAATCATTTGTTTATGAGATGTTTCGTTGAGAATAGAGTATCACAGGCGTTTTCGTCAGTATCACTTGAGTCACTTCTGTTTTTTTTTTGTAGAAAGTTTCTGCGCTTCAATGCCTCCAAGATCTTTGCGTGAACTTACCCTCAGTCAATTCCCAATATTTCCAACTTGCCTCGATATTTCTATTTTTATTCGTTGCAACCATTTTTCTGAGTTTGGAAATTATTTATTGCAATCCGCCAAGGACTACTTTTTATAGTGAAGTGAAAACCTGAACGGTGAAATTGCTGCGATTGTTTTATTTGAAAGACTCACGAACGATACCAACTGGAAAGCTATCAAATTGCGGTTTTATAGATTTTTTTGCTGTGAGATTTCCAGATAGTTTATTTGTTTCTATGCCCATTGACAATTTGGTTGCAGTTCGGGTACCGAGAATTTCGAAAATTTCAAATTTCTTTTCTGTCCGTTTCAATTTCTGTCTACTTGGGTGGGTGGGGGGGGGGGAGGGGTTGAGGGGGTGAATGCTGAGGTAAGTGGAAGTGTTGGCGGTCGATCAGGTGGGGACTAGTCCGGTGACCTCGTTTCTGAGAAGCGATTCTTAATTTGTTTAATTTGCAGGTACCAAAAGGAGCAAGTATTGGAAAGAATTTCGTATTGCGTTCTATAGGGCAGTACGTCGAGGATGTGAAACCAGTGTTATTGAAAACCGACAGAAACGATTTGACGTTCTACATTGAGGACAACGAGGTTCATTCTTCGTCGATGTTTTTTGCATGTAGAGAGTAGTAATGGAAGCTAGTATTTTGGTATGTGGAGAGGTAGGACTGGCTAAGTGGAGGTATCATTTTGGATGGGATCATTCTCAACAACAATCGCTGCGAACTGAAGATTCAGCAGTTAATTTGCCTTAGTAATTTCGTTAGTAACGAGGCTTTCATTGGTCTCGTGGCTGATGAATTTTTTGTGTTTTTGTTTGTTATTCTTTGCCGTTCCTCTTTAGACGGCAAATGCGATCAAGGCAATTTCGCGCCGCATCCGCGATCCCGTATCGAACTCGCCTATTACATTTTTGGTTACTCGAGCATCTGCAGGAATTGCGACAGTGTCACCAGGAGAGCGTCAGCTTATTGAGGTACAGTTATGAGTAATTGTCATAGTAGTCGAATTTGCCTTGAGCAGTTGCTTCGGGGGACGTTTTCTCTTTCGTTATTCGTGTCGTATTTTCTACTGTTGCACTAAATGTGATTACTGGGGGTGTCGTGACTTGTTATTTCCGTTTTCCTGAGGGCACTCAGATATAACATTCGATCTATCGCGATTGTTTCTGATCAGTTTGAGTAGGGAATTGCTGCTGTTGCTGTGAAATGAAAGCGGCTTCGGCGACATTGGTTTCCACTTGAATTCTTGATAGATCGTATAGAAGTGGCGTTAATCGGTAGGGTGGTGGCTTCGATAAATCGCATGCACTCCTGAGATTCGAGACAGAGATCACATGTTTTCTAGGATTTATTGGCGTCTACTGGTAGCGCCGCCGTCGGTCTTGATCACACACAGCTCACGCATTTTCGCGATTGTTGGCGGCGTACCACAGCATAAAGATTTGCGAAAGGCTAGGTTGAGTCCATTCTATGATCAAGTTAAGAAAATGGTGACTAGTAAAAGGCGCTTCCAATGTTGTTCACGAATATTTTTGTATGTCGCGCATATGCCTAAAAATTGAAGATTAAAATGTATTCAGGAACAAAAATAAATTGGAAGTGCAAGATCGGTAGTTGGGAAACAGTAGTATTGGATTATTTAGAGATATTGTATTATAACTCGAAGTATGGTGCTAGCTGGATTGTTGTGACTTTCAGTTCTTGCAAGTAAAAAATTATCTTGGCAATCCATTCTTGACCTTTTAAGCCGGGTCCGCTGGAATTTTCTCGAATTATATGAGATTCATCACATCAATATACTTAGCTTGCAAATTTGGAGGCTGAAATACATTCGGTGCTACTTCTAACTGAGCTTTCGGCCACTTTTCCTTTCTTATATCCATTTGTATAAAGGTTTATGGGAGGTGAATTGTGCTAATGAAGGATATGCTGCGTTCAGTCTGTGGAGGTGGAAAAAGAAGAGGTAAGGAGAGGAGAGCGATTCCTTAAAGGTACTGCTTCATTCCTTAAAGGTACTGCTTCCAGAGACTAGTGAGTGTGTATTGCTGGAAGTAGTTTTGAATAAATGCAAGGCTAGAAAAGAGTCGAGCTTCCGATTTTACGTGATTTGTTCGATAGGGAAGTATTGCTTGTTCTGTCAGAATATTCACAGTATCATTTACAGGAGGCTTTGAGGAAACGCTACAATCCTGAATCACATGCATTGGATCTAAGTGAATTTGGACTCGACGAACGTTTGTTTTAAATTATTTTATCACACACTTCTCTCTTGTAAGATCTCTTTTAATATATAATCAAAGATGGTGCGTTATAGTTAACGTTAGCAATGGAATCGTTTTCTAATGTTTGCGATAAGCTATGAACGCAAAGTACCAACTTGGTTCTATTTAATGTCACGATCAGCTAGCATTCCTAGTACAGCGAGACATTGGCGGGGTGATGGAAGAAGTATATTGGTCGGTTTTCTTTTGGTGTTTATTGTTATATGGTGCTGAGTTTACGTAATGCATGTTTATCCATAACAGTTCTGGGGAATTTTGCGGCCCTATTGTCGGAGAAGGAAAGCTAGGTTTAATCAGTGAGAGAAGTTATGAACAGAGGAGCAGGTTTAATGTGGTAGTACTGAGATGGATTTTCAGTGTTCCGAACGCGCTCTCTTCACTTGGCACTTACCCGAAACAATATAATGATGACTGTGGTCAATGTGATAGATAAGTATTATGGAGACGTGACTGCGTTAAGCGTGAAGGTATAGTGTACTTTTATTTTCCTCACTTTTATCCTTCAGAAAATACTTTTAAGAAAGGATGGGGAAAGCTGAGGTGTAGAATTCTTCAGCGGCAGTAATTTGGTGGACACAGTAACATATGTTGATATTGATGTGTGCATGCTGAGATAGAGATGGCACATTGAATTTATTACTTATGGGCAAGCGACCCTAAGTTTGTTTGATGAATGAAAACTTCGCAGGTAGGGTCCGTATCCTCGATTTTGCGCTTTCCGGGCAGATGCTTCAGCCAGCTGTGCTATAGCGGACGTCTTCGATTATTCATTGCCAATAATCCACCAGTTCATTACTGTGCACATATTGAGAATTGAGCAACAAACAATAGGGGATGGAAGCACCGTATTGGGCCAGTCAGTGAAGACATCTATCTGGAACGCTAAATGTCGCGGGTTCGCTCCCCATCTATGGAGCAATATTTTATCCGTCGTCATACGCGGCTGTTACCTAAGTCTGAGTCACACCAAAATTAGCTTTACCATAAGATTATTTAGAGTGCATCATCCAAGATTGAAAAACGAGTGGAGCGTGGAACACTGGTGCTTCGAATTCGCTCAGCAGCTCTTTTCCCCTGCTTACCGCTATGAGTTTTTATTCAAGCCAGATCTTTCCTGCACATTTCATTTCGGCGAGATTGGGAGCACTTGGCATCGCTTTTGTTCTAAATGGTGTCCGTCATGGTTGCACTAGAAGAGGTCTTCAAAAACCAGGCCACAGCTTTATTAGTCGACTTCATTTTGTTCCAGTTTTGTTCCCCTTGCTTTAGTTCAGTAGAAAATAAATATGCAGTGTTTTAAAATAGATCATTTATTTCATAGTTTCTCCAAAGTAATCATAAAATCTGCTTCTGCCACTGATTCGAAGAGGTGGCAGCTTATAGCGAAATTGGCCTTAAAAGGTTATTTTGTTTTCACATTTGATCCGTCAACTTTCATCGCCACAAATCCAACTTATAGTTTTCGAGTTGAGGTTAGAAATTGCGGGACATATTAATTGACGCATGTAAATGTGCAGGTTGATACGCACTGGAAGGCACCACGATGGTGGGCTTTTGAGAAATTTGTGTGCTGCATAAAAAGTGCCTCAAGTAGCAAGAAAATAGTTTTATTTGAAATGCCGTTTGCTTTGCACGTTTGCACCATTGTCACACACCACTGAGCGTTCCAGCTTTCGAGCTAAAATGGCAATGATAGAATTCCATGATTCGAAATTTGAAATCTTGAGTTATATTTTAGCTCCATATACAGCAAGCAAAAGAATGCTGCAGTTGTACTTTGTAGTTTCGCATCGCTGAAAATTGATGCTGACTTCATCTATTGAATTGCCTTGATGGCGCACATATGCTGTACTCTCTCCATGCCTCAACTCTGCGAAATTCATACTGCCGAAAAAGTCGACTTGTTCCAAAAAAGTTCGAAAATTTACAGGCATATGTCTATGTCTTTCAGAAATAGAAAGCAACTGAAGTACGATCTATAGTATGAGTCTTGAGATGTGCGATACAGTTATTGCGTAGTAGGGAGTTCTTTAAACAGCACTGGTTGGAAATAGATGAGCACATCTTTGATGGGTTTCGACTGTTTACCGATGGGGAGAGTCATTCGTAAGCTGCGTTTTATTGAGGAGGAAGTGCAAGAAAATGAGGTGTTTGGGAAAGAAAAAAACAGTGCAAGAAAATGAGGTGTTTGGGAAAGAAAAAAACAAAGATTAGCCGTCCGCATCGACTAATGTTGAGTGCACTGATATGCTGATGTTGATTCAAAACAAAGATTGTGTTCAATGATTTAAGGGTAATCGGCTGCGGTTTCTGGATTTTTTCGCATGCCTCCTCTATCGACTGAAGAACGTAAAAATGCTCGATTTATCCTCGAACCAGGTTCATTTTGAATTCTCTATCATGTAGTGTTCTTTTTGAGTAGGAAATCGTTTATAGAAGGATTCTAAAAGGTCATCTTATTGCCACTGATGTTGGCGCAGAGTGATTACAATTGTTTCTTATGGCCAAATGTTTGGTATTTTCGTTGGCGCTATCTCTGAGGAATGAGGTGGCCCAATCTGGTCAGACGCACTTTCATGTGAGGAATGCATGAAATGTTGGCGGGCATGTCGGTGTAGCGAAGAGTTTATGAAATAGTCCCGTATCCCCACTTGATGCGATCTTCTTTTGCATGAGATTTGTATTGTGCAGTTTTTTACTAATCATGACAACTGTGTAGGTGGACTGGCTGCTAGTGATTTTACCCCTATTTTAATTTTAAATTGCCTATATCATTGATTCAGTATAAAGTAGTGAAATCCCTCTGCTATGTATTGATCGTACCTGATGTGTTAGAGAGGCGCCGTCTTGTAGCACTATGGGGATGAGAAAAGCGCCGCAACTTTTATCACAATCGTCCATCTGTACGTACTTTGTTATAGGTGGTCACGGTCGGCTGAAATCAGAGGCTAGCTAGTTATATGCATGCATTGAAATATTTTCAATTGGGGTCGGTCAGCGAGTTTGCATGATGAGACCTAGGTATATGGTTATATACTTTGGTTACCTAGGGAGAGTTTTGCGTCCTTTGCATTGATCGCTTAGAAATAAAAATTTGGTTTCAGGTCGAAAAGATGAGTGAGTTGGAGAAGCTGAAGGGCTGGCCCGTTGAAACGCTGTTCTTCGAGGACAATCCAATATGTGGGAAGTTTTCGAGCGCGGACGCCTATCTTAGGTTGACGTCGACTCAGCAATCGGCATTTTCTTTATTTTCGTTTCCTTTTTATGTCTGCTTTTAGATGCTTAGTATGTCACATTGTTGGACTAATGCTCTTTTTTATTGTTTATGGTACTTTCAACATTGGAAGGATCTTCCATAAATGTGGTAGTGTCTTTGCACGAATTGATCTTAACACACTTCAGAATGCATATCTGTTCTCCGATTTTTCGAATTCCGGTTAGATTAAAGCGTCACCGTGCAAAGTAACGAGTTGCTGCTACCAAGAAGTAATTTTGTCAGCGACCGTACTAATCAATGCACTTGATCGAGTTCTGAAGTGTGGAATCTCAGAGACCCCCTTTATTCACAGTCCAGCATGTGCACAGTGAAAGCCGTGTGCACCGGAAGATAGAGAAGGCAAGAAGTATGGCTGAATGAAAAGGTGAGAGCATAGGCTGGATGAGTGGAGTTAAGCGGTGGCACGTTATATATATAGCGCTTAACGAAAGAAGGGAAGGGAAAGCAGTTTGTTTCGGAGAATGCTTACATTCCACTGTGCATTTGCTAGATTGTTACCTTTAGTTCACTGTTTTATTTTTGTCGGTGAGATATCAAAAAGAATTCTGAGGGGAGAACAAATCTTATGCATTGTAAAAGATCACGATGTTTAGCAAGAAGAAATTGGCGTCAAACCTCGTGCAGCAACGGGAAAATGCATTTCTTAGGAATGTGATTTGACGGAATGCTTATCTCTCGAAGGTGCAATTCTTTATCTACCCTTTTCTCCTTTTTGATGCATATGCGCGTCCCCATTTCCATAAAAATCATCATTCCGGCAATCATGTTTGACATTCAACGCAGAAAGTATGTTGGGGGGTATTGTTGCGCAGGAGTGGCCACTTGTAGGGAGCACTGTCGTAGCACAAAACCTCCGCTGGGAGTGTAGCCGACGATTACTTTGGTATTTTGACGTCGCATGGGTGACGCACGCTGCTTTCTGTTTAATTTCAGCGTTCATATATATGCACATATATACCGTTGTAGAGCCAGGAATATATACGCATATGTTATATATGTTTGCATGTGCATGTACACGTATTGCTTTGTGACATGTAAACTATTGCTCTGTGATCCAGAATTTTCAATATTGATGCCCACAATTTGAAAAAAAAAGTGTTTTCGCACTCAGTAAAACTCTTCCCTGGAAAGAATACTGCTGTTTATGGGTTCCTTAGCGGTGTATAGCCACTTAACTCTACAGAAAATAGTGGGGAGTTCGTGCAGGAAGTCGATAGGAAAATTGTTTTATGTCCGATTCCTGTTCATGGGGAATGGTGAAAATGCCAGGAAGTTGATAATGAAAGTATGCTTTAAGGTTTGCTAAATTTGTTTAGTTTCATACGATCGGAGCTAGAAGGGTGCATGCGCGGCATCTGCGGCAAGTATCCTATGAGTTTGCACCGTCTCAGAAGCCGTTTGTCTGTGCCGGACTCTCTTCTGCTTGCCGAAATTGGTGGCGTGTTGTGCTTCTTGAAGCTTCGTCGTTGCCATTGTTACAAAGACTATCCTTAATTCGTAATTTTAATTTTCAGTTCGGTTCACCATGTCTTCCCGGCGGTTACAATGTTGGTAAGGCTTTCTCATCCTTTTTTCTTCCGGTTTATAGGTCACAGCTTGTTATTGGTGCGAAATTTGTAACGCTTAGGTTCGGAGAGTGGTTTATTCTCTTCATTTTTGTTTTACTATCACATAGTTGTCTCGCACGACTCACATATCGTTTTTATCGTTTCACATAGTTCATTAATCGGCTATTTGATGTCTTGAAAGCACGATGGCTAAGCAGTCATTCCTGTCGTTTATATCTCTGATATGAGGTCGTATTCCGTGCCGTCGCAGTCGTAGCCTTTCGGAGTCTTCTAATTTACTCCAAGTTGAGTTTAGTCTGATCTTTAAGCCATTTATTTATCGTCAAAGCTGTCTTTACAATGACCAAATAATCTATGAGAATGGCAGTTGTTGTTCCATTGATACAAATGCAGTACTCGATGTTGATTGCGAAATTAAAGGATGGAATACCGGTGCAGCGGGCAAGTGCAGATCTATCGGAACTTGATGACGAACCGACTCTACCTCCTCTGAAAGTAATTTATTTATTGCGTTAAACTTTTGCCGTCTTAATGGCATATGTGTGCATGTAAATCAGCTTGTCATGTTACCTCGAGTGACCCCCTTTCTTCCTCTACTTCTGACAAATAATTCAGCTGTGGAGGTTGATTTCCCTCAAATTACATCCGTCGCTGTCTGGCCACTCTTTGAAATCTCGGAGAATTCGTAGCGTTGAAGAGTCTTTTTGGAGGTAATTAATATCTGAATGAAATTGTTGCAAAACTTTTTATGTATACATTCTATTAATTCATGCGGGTATTGATGATTCCATCCTATTGCGGTCATGTTTCATTCTTCGAACTTTTTAGAAGCGTTTTCAGGGAAGGCGCAAGGAAGTTGTTTAGAAGTGTAAATCTGGGGACCCAGCTCATAAATGCATTTCACAGTTGTCGATTCATGTTATGTTTTCAATGCTGGGGAGAGAGGATTGAGGAGAGGACGAAGAGATTTACGTGTAGTATTTCAGCCGTCGTTTTACGGGAGTGACGAGCGTCGAGCGCTGATTGAAGCCTTTATTATTGAGTACATGACGGTATACGACGATCCGGACACGAATAATCGAAGAAATCTCATCCATGCTTATGATGAAAATGTTAGTCATCGTTTCTCTGATAGTTAACTTCAAAGATGCGGCGGTGTTACGTCGCACTTCTGCTGCTCAGAAGCTGACTATTTGTTAGAAGCTGCATTCTAGAGCTCTTCTGAAGTATTTGTATAGAAATTAGTAGCATTCCTATCCTTTCATTTCGTGGGAACGGGGTCGCTTGAAAAAGGGCTTCTATTAGATACAACATTACTGTTTAAGGGGCAATTTTGCAAGAATGGAACAGTGTCAAGATAGAACGATATTGCCATCTATGGGCACCGAACAGAACGTTATACTTGGTGGGTAGGCCTTTCAACATTTCGGCATCACATCCCTTCACGTATAATGTTTGCCGTTTTTTGTTTTGGTCCTCCTGTGATTGTAGTTTTTCAAAGAACATGTTTCAGGCAACCTTTTCGTTGAGTATTGCAAATTTGCCAGATGCGAACGACAGGAAACCTTTCCAAGAAAACAGGTGATGTGTTGTCTTTTTTTTTCCCGAAAACACTTTCTCTTGTTAAAAATAGGTATTTCCTCTTATTTTCATTACAGAGTTTTTACCACACCAGGAAATGGAAGATAACTAATCATTCTTTAATTCTATCGATTGTTTTCAATGACAGCACAAGAGCTGCTCTTCCTATGTAAAAAGGGCACATTTGCACTTCACGTTTACAAGTCTGTATTTCTGTTCATTTTGTGGCCCTCATTAATATTTCTTGCATCACATGCACTACTCAACATTGTGTAACAAGTGGAAGGGGATGAGAAAGTTGATAGAAGTTGCGAAGTTGTTTCTTTGGCATTTTCAGATCAGTATCAGATTCGTTTCGGCATAAGCTTTCGTTACATGTTTATTGTTTTATATGAGTTTCTGGTCAATGCCAGAAAGAAGCAACTAGGTGGGAAAATACAGCTGATTCTATGCTGTTTGTGATGATGTTGTGCATATTTTATGGGGCACTGGGTAATATAGAAACAAAATGATTCGGAGAGTAGACATTACTAATTGTTGATAAATGTATGAGCAGAATATAGATTTACCATCTGCTCCTACTGCCTTTATATGTGGGAACAAGCGATTGCAGTATTGATGTTGCTTCCAGATGATATGCATAACAAAGTCACTTTGCTTCTACTGGGCTTTATGGCAGAAGTAATTACCCTTCGAAGGTGCATGTTGAAAAACACTTTTGGGATTTGGAGGGGAGGGGGTAGTTTAGGCGTGATAGTTGGAGTTCAATGCTTGCTTTGAGGGAGGCCGAGAAGTTGAGAGCTTGAATAAAGTGGGAGGCTATGTTGCACAAGGTTTAAACTGTTTTCAGTACATATTCAATATACGTGAAGCGTTCGCACAATATCCGATGTAAGGAACGATGGGAAAGAAACCGGGACAAGATTGTCCAGAGAGGAGCTATGGACGTCGTCGTTGAGCTGCGTAAACTGCCACCGACAAAGCACCTGATGGACACATTTCTCGTGGACGTTTCTTTAGTCACCGTATGTGCCCTTTGTTTTATCGTTGATATGTAGAATTACTTGAAACGACTTCTGCAGCTATAATTTAATCATAAAACTTGACGTGTTTATCTTTTGGTATTTGATTCGGGAGGGATCCTGAAGATTTATTTCACCTGAGTGTACACCAACTTCTTTTCCATCATGTACACCCACTTTCTTATCCTGTATTGGAGTGGAGGTCAAAATTCAACGGGAAGTTTAGGAATTCGGTGTGAAAAGCGAATGTTGGTTACGCGAGGAAAGTCATAGATCAATCGTGCTTGGGTATAGTTGAGTGCAAAATGAGGTGAACTTTCGTTCCGCTCTATTTTTGGAGTACATGTGTTATGGATTGGAGGGGGGAGTCCTCAAATTTTCAGACAGCTATGTCTTGCCAAAAGAGCATGACAAGACAGGTATAATGCGTATTCGGACTTTGAGCTTCATGCATCACTAAATTACGAAAGAGTTTTGATAATTGATAATACAGGAAGAAGTTTTTTTATGCAGATGATCCCTGTAAACCTGAAACATATTACCTTCTATGCAGAGAAAGCATTAAGCAAGAAGCCATGCCCATTAACTGCTAGCAAGTTGAGGACAATATTGATACATTTTCAATGCCTGTCGCTTATGCGAATTGTCATTGTTCGCTGAAAGTGTTTCCTATTTTTTTCCTCTGTTTTTTTTTCTTCTATGTGCCTTAATTCATTGCGGCTTGCGTGCCCTTCCTGAGACGGAGCAGCGTATTGCTTGCTGGCATTGCCACTTGGAGCGGAGTAGGGAGGACTTAGCTCACCTCTGAATAAGTATAGGGAGAGGGGAAAGTACGGAGAGTATTTTATGTGAGGGCTGTAGAGTTTGGTGCTCATTAAATGTTTTTTATTGAAGAACAAGTTGATATGCTTCACGGTGCAGGGCTTCTTCCGCGACGGCATCGAGAAGGTGGATGACGATGAAGATTTGAAGTATTTCTGTCGCAATTTCGTGGTTGTCAGCAAAGGAGAAGGGTAACGTTTTCACCAGTTTATCTATAGGGCTTTGAAACAATGCTGTATAAAAGTCCGCGGAAAGAGTCATCAAAATCTCTGCTAAGCTGAATCACACAATGAAAAGAGCGGGGAGGGGGGTGGAGTAAAAGTTTTTCGTCTGGCTGTTGGTATTAATTGTTTCCAGGCTGTCCTCGAATAGCATTTACACTTGTGGGGACAACACTCACTGAATTTATGCAATGTCACCCAGTGATGTTTTTCGTGAACGTTTCATTTCATACATTGTTTATGTAATCCATTTTCTATTTTTAAAGCGAATGTCTGTTTCTGCGTTGCATACATTTATAGCTTATATAAGCTGCTTGGTTTCTGTTCTTCTTCTGCCATCGAGAAAATAGTACAGGATAGAAATGTAACGTCAGCTTTGGATTCTAAAGTTTTTGGTTTTTAAGATGCTGAAATCAGGAAATTCTCCGCTTTCATCTCTTTATCAATACTCTCCAAAAATGACTTTTGATGAATGGAACTTCAGCTCTATTTTCAAGTGCATTTTTATTCTGCTTCGGGTTGCAGTCATTGAGGGAATGTCAGTTTTACTTTGGTTGGAGCAGTTCTTGGTTTAAGGGGAACGAATTTAAACAGTGGCTTGCTCATAGTCACTGTAATAACTGTACTTGTTGACAAAGTAAACTTAGTTGTTCAGTCGCACGATTATGATGAAATATGCGATGGATTTGCTGCCTGAACGTGAATGAGCAAATTTGCGTATTGTTTTTTAGCATTTCCCTGAGGAATTTGCTTGCAGGATGTTTGCTATTTTCTATTGCATGGGTGTCGGTGATTGTTAAAAAGGTATAAGGTGATGATGTTCAGGAAGGTCGCGGTAATCAGCGATATGCTGTTCATCAGTGCCGTCTTCTTCGAGCGGCTACAGCGTTACAAAGTGATGCTTAGCAATTTACTAAAGGTTTTGTTTTGAATTTCTTTAAACGTTTCATCGAAATATCGAAGGATCGCATGATATTGAAGGTGGTCCTTCTGCGATCTTTATGATAGTGAGCTGTCTGTTCAGTCACATTCTCCACTCTCTGTCTTTGGACGTTATCACTCTCTACTTTCTTTTCTACTCCCTACTCTCTATTTTACTCCAGAAAAAGTTTTTTAAGCGCTTCTCGAGGTGCTCTTCTGATATTAGAAAATTACTGGAGCAAAAATAACAAACCTTACTTGGGGATCTGGTTTCGCGAATAAAATATTTCTTTCGGATGTGATCACGACCTGTAGAGATTTAAGCATTTACTAGCTATCCTCGAAAACTGTTGTTTCGTCTGTACAAAATCTTGTTGCTATACCGTGAAATCTTTGCAAGGCTGATCAATGACATCCTTGCTTCCAAATTGGGTATCGTGACCGGTTGATTGCTGCGGGTATTCGCCATTTTTTGTTGTGTGTGTGTGCTGCATGACTTACATCAGATGCCTTAACTGATTTTGATGCGTCTAATACAGAAAGAAATTTGCCAAGAATTTTCAGTGCCTGTCCTTAGTTGTTCTTTTGTCCAAAAATGGTGCTTCCGTGCTGTTGTTGCCTTTCACTGTTGGTAACGAATGCCGGCGGTGGATAGTTGCAATTCACCAAAAATACCTGTAGCTACCCTATCTGCTTGAATTCAAGCCGAATAGCTTTTTTCCCACTGTAGCTGGAAGGGGACTGGCATTTACATTCCAGGTTTAGGACTTGCATTTACGTATCAGCTTTGGTTAATGAGATGAATATTAAAGTTCTTTATGAATGAACGTGATAAGCAAAAGGTTAACTAGCGTTGACGCCCACATTTATGAGGTTCTGGTGAATCTTTGACAAAGGTCTAGAAAGTTCTTTTCTCAAAGCTGTGTTAAGGGGCTCCATATAGTGTTATAAATGCTACCACAAAGGAATCTTTACATTTGCAGGCCCCAGCAGTGAGTGCACCAACGCCATGTACGACACTGGACAATGCAATGAATGAGATGGCAGTGGCGGAGCTGCCGTCGACGTCAGGTGTGAGACAAGATCGGTCCCTCACACCGGCTGAGATGGCTGCTGCTGGGGATGAACATGTTCAACAACAAATGATCGAGGCGTTCTCGCGTGAAAGTAAGATGAAACCTGAATGGTCTCGCAAATGTCTCATGGACCAGAACTGGAATTACGAGGTTCGATTTGTTTTCTTTTTTTTTATTTTATGGT
This sequence comes from Baylisascaris schroederi, assembly GCA_006503575.1. NCBI lineage: Eukaryota > Metazoa > Nematoda > Chromadorea > Rhabditida > Ascarididae > Baylisascaris > Baylisascaris schroederi. The sequence goes on from QEWY01000421.1 coordinate 334,230, forward strand.
TTAAGACGAAGTCTTCAATATCTCTGGAAGTGCTACTTATTGTCGTGTTTCAAACCTACGTCCGTAGATGTAAAGAATTGTCCTGAATGATACAACGCTCAGTGGGTAAATTTCTTTCATATAGATCGTGTTTAGATGTAGTTGATTGCACTTTAAGTGGGTTTTTAAACGGAATACTTGAGTCGTTTTCAAGGCCGTTGAGGGGGTCATTTGAATCGGAATAGTGCGATAATGCTTTATTTATACTTCAGGTTGCTGGTCAAGCGTTCCTCGCAGTGCGCGACAAAATACCTCCAGAAGCGTTCCAATGAGCGACATTAAAAGGTTATAGCCTGTCGTCAACTTTAAAAAGCTTATAATATTGGCGATACTTGTATTGTTCGCCATTCTTTATTTGTTGTAAATAATGAGTTATTGAGATTTGAATCCGCTGTGTGTGTTTTCGAGGAGGACAGCTGTTGGAATTAGCAGAATTGTTTCGGGAAGGGCATCTATCCGCGGTGGATTTCTTTTTTTTCATTTTGCATTGTTTATTGCCTGCAGTTGTTTTAACTGAGCTGGTAGGATACATGCTAGGATGACTGTGCAGCTGCAAAACATTTGCTTCGAAATTGGCTTTGATGAAACCATTGTTTGATGCCTTGTTACAACTGCAAAAATCCTTTTTTTTTTTTTTAAATTGATTTCATGCCATCATTTATAACCATAGAGGCCTTCGAGAATTGTTTCATTGATCTATGCGTTTGCTAACAGGTAGAGGTGTTAATAAGTGCTTAGACCAATGAGGGTCTAGTCAGATTTCTTTTCGTGTGCGCAAATGGCTGTCGCACTTTTACGGGAAATTTGGAAAGTATAAATTTACGTAGTCTTTTACTGTCTTTAGGCAAGACTTAAAGACAGGAAAGGTAGGTGGCCTTTCGAAAATCTGTTATCTTTGGACCGTTGCTGTTAGTTTATGATGTTTTAAAAGGCTTCTAGCGTTTTGGTTGACATCTTAATTGAGAGTTGCTGATATATCAATTTTTATATTATTTCTTTATATTTTAAAGCGTGTTTCTGATTTCTTAGTATGTATTTATTATTTTAATGCTCCTGCAAAGACGATAACACCCTGCGAGTTCTCCCAAAATTTTAAATTAGGTGGACGTGAGTCTAAAGTAGGTGGTTTAGAAACAGTTGAAAGGATGGGCTGGAATATTGCGGGACAGTTTTCCAGAAATGAAGGCTTAACTGCACTTGTGTGGCATTGCGCGCAACTATAAGTTCTTGTCTTCTTTACGAATAAGGCGCAACGTTGTGCTCGTTCGTTGGTGGTGTTCCCATGAAGTCTCTGTTGATGATTTTTCGGGCACTACACCCTCAGATTTGTTGGAGAGGAGTCATTGGGCGACATGCCAGCTCCTCGAGGGTAGCCTGTGGTGACGATTGATAAATGCTGTCTTCACAGGCGCTTCACTGCCCACAAAGGGCCATCGTTTCAACGTTTATGATTCCTTGTTTCAAAATAGCAGGAACTGCTAGTTGTGCGTAGCCGTTAGCCGTGCATATTTAGCCATTCTCGCCTGACAATATAAATGAAGTAAATGTTGTAGGTGGAAAGATTAGATGAAGACGGCTTCACAATGTGATACACGTCTTAGTGCAACACGGTGTGGTAGTAGTCTTTTTTTGCTTTTGTCTGACATGTTAGCTTCACTGAGGGCGAGTTGCTTTTGCTAAGTGAGTTGTAAAGGAAACTGAAACTATTCTTGGAGGGGAGGGGGCAACGGTCGCGGGGTGTCTTTATGCCCTCATTATCTTGTATTGTTTCATTTGTTCAAATGAGGAATTCAGTTATCTTGATGCTCCTTTATAATGTCGTATAAATTATAACTTTAAAGCACAACTTCGATACACCTCGCATGTGACTTTCAAAGGCACACAATGGAATTTTTGTTTTTGGACTGAAAAACGTAAGCGTTTAATGGCTGAGGCCGTGTGTTCGCCCAGGGTGGAGCACACTGCTGAAAAGGATCTGCCTGGTTGTTGCTCCGGAAGTGAAGATGGAAGTAATTGTTGGAAGCACACGATCCATCGAGAAGCAAAATAGCGACGTTGATGAGTAGCGAGGTGCCTATGTATTTGCGAGGTTGATGTTGTCTCATGATAAGAAAAGAGGGAAATGCAGGCGTTTCGGAACGTCGCAGTTTCAAGAGCGATGCAAAAGAAAACAATGGCGTCGGCCTGCCTTTCTGTGTTTTTATCCGCTGAGTGAGTATTTGTTCTTTTCTAACGAGTGATTGAGTATATTTATTTATTTACTTATTTCAAAGCCTCGAGATGGAAAACATAAAATTATGCGAATAGGAACAGTAAGGAGCATCTTCGGCAAGAGTGCAATATAGGCGAGTGGGCATTTAATGCACAAGAGCAGCAGTACTGTGTGAATCGAAACGACTGAACCGCGGCTTAAAACCTTAAGGAGTGGGTGCATTAACGATTTCGGTGGGAGGTAGATTCGAGACTCGTAGAACTCATAACTGGAAATTATGCAGAACACTGTTTGCACTGCAATATCCTCTGGTGAGCTGAAACCGACGCGCACATCCATCGACTACAAGGGCAGGGGGAGGAGGGGAACTAAAATATTTCTGACACTGGGATGTCGAAAAGTCGGCACGCAATTTTATAATAAAGAATTAAGTCAAACTCGAGTTGTGATATTACAATAATTCTAGGTTGAAAATTTTTAGCCTAGTAATATAATTTAGCTGGTAGAGATCACGGTAGGTTTTGCGAAAAGCAATACGGGTGAGGCATTTTCGGACATTTTCTAGCGACCTGATATCAGAAATCAAATAAAGATGAGGTATGGAAGTGCAATATTCTAAAATGGGTGAGGAATATGCGATGAAGGCGTTTCGATAATGCGCAAGACATGTATGCTGCAAGGCGTGGAGAATACAGTTTGCAGTTTTTGAGGAGTTGCTAGCAACAGTGGGATATTGCAAGCTCGAGTGAAGTTTAGAGTTATAGGGAAACGAAGAAAAGTATTAAACTCATCAACGGAACAAGCGGTAGCAACAAGAAATGCAACATCCTTCCGGATTTCTGCATTCGTGGCATCATCTCAGCATTCTTTCGTCAATTAAACGACCTCTGGGCCGAATCACCACAACTATACTCTTCGTTTAAATCGTTCATAATTCAAACCAACTCAGTTTTCCTTCCCCCTGCCAAACAGCATACCATCTAAACCAGCAAATGTGAACGTGAAAGCGAAATGCACTTAACGACATAATTTTTCCTGTATTTGTGCCACTAACGGAATTTCATTTTTCTCTCCCTTTCCTCTTCGTCTTTTCGTTACATTTCTTGCTGGTTACGTTGTGTATTATGTTTAGTGTAATTAGTATAATTGTTTATATCTGCCATATTGTGTAATTATGCTTGTACCTCTAGTAGTGTCAAATTTTTTTCTATCCGAGATCGACATTTTTGGTGTCAAACGATAGAACTCGATGAGTTCTGTGGTTTGATACTAGAATTGCCGATGTTCGATAGAAAAATTTTCCAAATTTTCCCTTAAATATGAGCAGCATATGAAGCTTGAGTTTTTGATGTTTTTTTAAACTTACAACTGCGAAGTGCATTATAGGAACAGCGTTTTACCCATCAAGTCGAGTCTGCCTCTTTGCATAACATTTTAAAATCTCATAACGCGAAGTTTGGTGGACATAACAAGCACCATAAGATGACCTATGTCATTGCCCCTGTTGATTTGAATCAGTCAGCAGAGGCAATAATATAGGCGCCTTTGTTGACTTAAAAAAATCTTGTGTGGTCGCTTTACGAAAGGTTATTGCTGCTCATGGTGCAATGGACGTGGATCTCTAGCTTCGAGCATGACAAATGCTCCCGAACATCTGAAACATGGAGGTCTATTGAAGGCACTCAGCTATCGGAAACGCTCATAAGACTACATATTACGCTGCCCTAAATTCACGAGTTTTATCCAATGTTTCCAAGGACTTTTCACTCATTTAAATGGGTTCACTAAGAATATCCAAGGAGAAGATTGTCGGAGAAGTGAACGGCTCGGTTATTTTAAGCGGAAATGCATCAAGAATTCCCTTATTGCTGCAACTACTGCATCGGTGATGGGTCTCTCAGGAAAGTGCTGTTGGACTTGAACAAATTTTTGTCAAGATACGCGAATAGTTAAGCGAGCTTATCTCGAAATCTTGAACCGGCGACTCGTCGACGTATAGAAAGGTGACTATCTCGGGTGCGAACATAGTACGCGCTTTCAATAAATGGTGCTGGATGAAGGCCAAACTCTTTGGTTGCGGTTTGGCGCGGATTCAGTAATGCTGTGCAGTACTCGTTGAGGCTCTCCGGCTACATAGCATTTCCGATACGTTGTGTAGGATGCTCTTGGGATTCTTTTCATGAAGCCTAGAAATAAAAGGAAACGTGTGAGTTTTTTCCACGGATTACTCTCAGATCCAAACACCCAGAAGTTATAATATTCAACTCATAGCCAGTTGTATCGTTCCCCAGTTAAATGCAACCTGTTTTATGCTTTGAGAAACGTTAGCCTGAAATTCGATAGCTGACTACAAAGGATACTTAACTGCTCCATGTTGCACACGGTGGGCCCAAATTTGATGCGACAGGTGGACGTGATTGCCTGAAATTAATGCGTAAGAGCGTCTGATCTTCATCCACCTGTTTTGCGAGCTGAAAAGAACGATAAGTTCAATGTTGCCTCACCTCGTATTCAGCGCTTCCTCATGTCCTCCACGTCTTGCCGTTCTCACTCCCCATCGTTGATTTCTTTGTTCCGTCTACTGTGTCCCCACAAGCTGTTTCATAGCACTGCGAGTTGAGCTGCGGTAATTTTAGCGCTGCAATAATCGCAAAAAACTTGAAACGAACGTTTGAATTTATTTGCGGGAAACTCTAGCGGGAATCTCTGTTATTCGTTGTTGCTTATTCAATATTCGCTTACCCCCCTCCTTCTCGCTCCTCCCCGTCTTTTTCGTTGTCGTTTCTCAGCTTTGATTTCTTGAATGTTGGATAACGCATAACGTTGAGATGGGGTGATTTTAGCGCTGCAAAGATCGCAAAAAATTTTGAAAGGAATGTTTAAATTTATTTGCGGAAAATTTTGGCGGGAATTTCATTCAATTTTCTCTCGTCTCTCATTCCTTCTCGTTCTCGCTTTCCATTTTTGATTTCGGTGTTTTCTTTATTATGTTCTATAAAATATTTGTCATAGCTATTCAAGCTCAACGAAATGAAGAATTCATTGAATTTGTTCGACAGGTTAGCTACGTTGTTGGAATTGTGGAATTTATTGATTAATCTAGAAGGTGATCGTTGTTTAAAGATTATTGTTTTCTATGAGCTCATGTAACAAATAGTTGTAGAGAGGATATTTCTAACGGTCATTCATTCAACTTGAATATTCTGTACATAACTAGTTTGATGTTTGTTTTCGTTTATTACATGTTTTTTTTGCTACTGTTTAATCTCCGTGCTGTAATTTCTCAACTAAACAGTTGATCCACTCTTTCGAATGATTAAAACATCGACTGATTTTGAAAAACATATGATAATGTGGACGACGTTTACATTTTATATTCTTGAATTAATGAATTCGTTTTGGTTATTACCTGGTCGTCCGGCAGGATTTATGTTCATCGATGCAAATAAGAATTTTTCAAGCCATTCTTTTTTGCTTTCCAAGTTTCCTTCTGGCGAAAAGCCAACTTCACTTCTCTAGGTCATTTTTCGTTGCTATTTCTTTTGTTAAAGATACCGATATTTTGTCGTAATTTTAAAAGTATAGTTGACATCGCCACTTATTAATCAATTTGTGTTTCTGGTATCCCTTTGGAAAGACGCTATCTTTTCAATTATGGGCATATCCTTTTTGTCTTCTTAGGGTATAATATTTGGAAACGGCGACCAACTTGGAGGTTTACTTTGTCCCATGCAATATTTCATCGCAAAGTTGGGGCATGGTGACTTTAGCGCTGCAAAGAACGCAAAAAATCCTGCAATCAATGTTTGAATTTATTCGCGGCAAGTTTTGGCGTTTCCTGTTTTCATTGTTTCCTCTTTACTTATTCACTGTTCCATCATGTCGCTCAGTCCTCTTCGTTCTCGTTTCTGATCTTTGATTTCTTGAACATTTCGTAGCACTTGGAGTGCAGGTAGGATGACGTTAGCGCTGCAAAGGTCGCAGGAAATTTTGAAACGAATGTTTAAATTCATTTGCGGGAAATTTTTGGCGGGAATTTCATTCAGTGTATCCTGATATCGTTCATTCATTTTCGTTCTCGCGCTTTAAATATTTTAAGGTTGCTTAGGTTTTTATCATCTGTCAATGTTTTTAGAAACATCCACTGAATTTTGTTTTCAAGAACATAATTTAGTATGGGAATGATGTTTCATAGCCTCAGTTAAACGATTATAATTACCTGATAGTAATTTGCCGTTAGTGGAATAATACATTTGCTTTGGATCTCATCCGGTCCTTGTTGTAAAAAATGTTTTTCAAATAATCAAGCGGTATACGAAGGTTGTTGGACAACGGTTGTTTAGTACCATACTTTTCGTTCTCATTTCTCATCTTTGATTTCGTCGTTTTCTCTAATATGTCCCTATGAAATATTTCATAACTGTGGGGGCTGAGGTGCGGTGACTTTAGCGCTGCAAAGGTTGCGAGAATCTTTGAGGGGAGTGTTTGAATTTATTGGCGGGAAATTTTGGCGGGAATTTCATTCAATGTTCCCTCATGTCGTTCATGTCTTTTCGTTGTGGTTTCCCATCTTTCGTTTCTTTTTTTCTTTACTATGTTCCTTTAGAGTACTTATCGGAGCTGTGCAGCGCTCAAGGAAATCAAGTCATCATTGAATTTGTTATACAGATTAGCTGCTTGTCGACACTGTGGAATAGATTCATTAATCTAGAGGGTGATTGTTGTTTGAAAGTCATTGTTTTTTTATAAACTCACGTCACAAACAGTTGAGGGAGGATATTTCCAACGGTCATACATTGAACTTGAATGCTCTCTTCACAACTAGTTTGATGTTATAATAGTTTAATGTTTATTTTATTTTGTTTTATTTTATTTCATATGCTTTATTTTATTTATTTTACTTTTTCTATTTTGTTTACTTTCTTTTGTTTATTTTATTTCATTTATATTATTTGCTTTGTTTGTTTCATTTTATTGATTTTATTTTGTTTATTTCCTTTACTTTATTTTATTTATTTTGCCTTATTTGTTTCATTCATTTTATCATATTTGTTTTATCAATTTTCTTTTATTTATTTTATTTTATTCATCTCATTTAATTTATCTCATTCATTTTATTTTATTTTTTCTTTTATTTATTTTATCTTATCTGATTTTATTCGTATTCTTTTATTCATTTTATTTGTTTTGTTTTCTTACATATTGGTTTAATTTGTTTTATTCTGTTTGTTTTGTTTTGTTTGTTTTATTTTACGTGTTTTATTCGTTCTATTTATTTTATTCTATTCATTTTATTTATTTTGCTTTATTAATCATATTTTATTTATCTCTTATGTCCTCCACGCATGTGATGCGTCGCGTTTTCAAGTTGACGGGAAAATCAGAATACGTATGCGTGCTTGGCACATTTCCAAAACCATTCACGACGCTTGACATGTCCACCCACAATAATCTTAGTACAAGTTTTGCCGTCCATTTTATTTTTTATTTATCATATTTTACTAAACTGGTTGCCCAAGAAATGTCTTAGCAATTTTAAGCTGCAATATTATTCATCTTTAAAAGACGCGTTCTTGTGGCGTATTAACTTATGACAGCAGTTAGACACATTTTGGCGCGGGTGTTTCCTTATGCAATGACGGTTACTTGTTTACATACGCTCACTGATGGTTATGTGAGGATGTTGCGGTGTAGTTGGTATTCGACGTTTTGTTTTTGGCTGCTGCCGTGTAGATTGAGAAGTTTCCCTCACATCTATGATGAGTCATCTAAGTAATTCATTTTTCATTTTTTTATATATGTCTTTTTGTTGACTTCTGGATTTTGGTTTTAGGCGAGTGATTGTATTTATTTACGTGATTTTGTTTGTATTGAGTAACTTTTTCCGTGAACGTTGTGCTTAGTTATTAAGCAAAGATGAACACATATTTAGAGATGAATAAGATCATTTAAAGGTGACGTTGATCAGATCCACTCTGTGACGTTACTTATTGGTTAATTTATTTTCCGCTGATTATTTTGCTGTTACAACGCTTACGAGTTTTTGTTTCCATTTATTGCTCACTTACATATTTATAGTTTTTAAGGCTGAAGGTGCAAGTTGAAGAATGTTCACCGTAAAATCTGAGGAACGATTTCTTCCTGCGTTCAATTTCAAACGACGACAATTGTCTTGAGAAACCGGCTGTTCAAATAACGGTTAGTGTTTGACACACTGTATTTGCAATGTTTCGCGTAGCATGTAAGAGGTCGTTGAAAAAATTCCCTTCATATCGGCTTTTAATTGAACTGTTTTTGCCCCAATCTCCCTCCTCCGCTCTCCCACTCTCCAGCTCTCCCTCTCTTCCCTCGTCCCCGATCTATGTCCAACATGTTATTTGGTCGCTTCATTTCTTTATAGGGGACGAGAATAGTCGATGAAAGTATTGCTCAACCAAAAGAATTTGTGCAAAATCACATGCAGCATTCAGCCGGGTTCTTCCAAGATTGAGGACTGCGGACACTTGCATATTTAGCATACTTATTTATGTTCATAGCCATGGGTGGAACTGAATTCATGTTAGGTGGTTAATTATGGAGGATTGCTGGGGAGGTTTTTATTGAGATAGATATCCGATGACTTCCTCGATACATCTCGCATTACATTGCTTTGAAGGAACAAGTGGAAACTTTTTATAGAAAAATTTCAGGCTTAGGGCTTGTTGCTTAGCCTGGAAATGTTGATTTTTTTTTCGGAATCTTTGTGCTTAGTTAATCAATCCTCTCTCCCCATTCCTCCCCGCTTTTTTATTTCGGAGGTCATAACCACTAAAGGTGTCATGCTTGTTATAGTTGCAGGTGTTTTTAATTGCGATTTCTGGCTGGCTTCATGCTCTTATAAAAGGTTTGCAACTTAGAAATAAATTGAATGGGCGTTTAGTGGTTTTGATAGAAGTAAAGAATTGTGCGTTTGCTATAAAGAGTGGAACGGTTGTACGTTATAGAAAAAAATTAGCTGTTATCTTTTCTCCCCTTTTCATTGTGTACTGAAATGATGTGTAAAGATACAGTCGGCAGTTCATGCCGTCTGTTTGCAATATTTATGCAAATAGAAGAACTTTAGTATATTGTTTTATAAATGAGAAAAATGAGGAGGGATAGTTTTCATCTTAATTAATGATGCAAAAGTTAGACTTCATAGTAGAGCTTTTTTGTTGCGTTGGAGAAACAAATAATAATTATTTCACCATGAAGAATGAACATCTCCATGGTGAGTATCATTTGATGGAGATGAATTTTAGGTTGGAGAGGATCGTCGATTGCTAAGTAGCATGAAAGATGGGGTGATGCGTCTCAGTTGGCCCCGTCGGTTGGTGATGGTGCCTCGCGTGCATTCGGGCCTCTGTTACCCGCCCATGCAGTCAGCATTCGCCAACTACTCGCTGTTGTGGAACAGGTTTCTTTTTCTATATAACTAGCAAATATAAAATTAGCATTTTTGGGCACACGTGTCAAAAGAATGAATGATGAGAGAATTTGGGTAGGATTGTTTTTTTGGGAAGGGGAAGGAGGAGGTTGTGAGCGGGGTATGGAAATATAGTCGTGCAAAAGATTTGCATGAATTTATTTGAACGTTATCGTATGTAACAAAATAAAATCTCCGTTACCAGTACATCCAGTCAGCATTCGCCAACAACTGGCTGCTATCAAATGTTCAGAAATTCCTTACATATGCAGGAAGTGTTCTAAATGGAAGTCCTCTGAATTTTTCTCACAGCAAATGCTCTGAAGTTGTCGCATGTGCAAAAATGGTTGACTGCTTTGTAAAAAAGACAGGCAAAGTCCACTTAAGAACGACGAGGTAAGGGGAGGGAGGAAGGAAAGGACTTATTCATCTTGTACCATTAACGAGAGAAGGAGAAGGATGCCTGTGCTTTGTGGACTTCCCTTTCGCTTTCCGTTGTTTGACTTAATGTATTAACTACATGAAATTGTTTATCAGCATTCGTTACTGATGTGCAAAGTCCATTATAGCCATACACTTAAGGATTCGTGACATTCCAAGATTTTATCTCGCAATTCGTAGTTTTCTGAAATACCTGGCAGTTACACTGTATGGTACTTGCTTTGTTACCTTTTTTTTCAGATGACGATACCATTTATGTAGATGCGACAGAAATACAATGAACGATGGAACTAGGTAGAGGTGCGTATGCGGCAGGTTTTTATCTTTGTAATTTGGCTATTGAAAGGATTTTCCTGGTTGACGTCATTGCCGACAATTTTCCTGGTTGCTGTTCAGATAAGGTTACGCACAGTTATTTGTTTGCTCAACCGCGACAGGGAGAGGGAGGGGGAGGATGTGAGGCAGGAAGTAAGGAAGCGGAGGGGGGGGGGTTGTTGAAGGACTCCAGGGTCACTATCATTCTGTATGTGTGAGCAGGTAGCTTCACCTATGATGAGCGTTGGGAAGAAAAATACGCCGAAAGCAGTTAAAAATATGCCTAGGTCACCTAAATAAAGTGCCATACAGCGAAATAACGAAGTTGAAATGTTGTTGGTGGTATTTTGATGCATCCGACTTCATTGAGCATAATGGTTGTGAAGGCACTTTATGCAGAGCTGTAGAAGTCATCGCTTTGATGAAAATTATCTTGCGTAATCATATTGAAGGCTTTTCAGGCTGATATGTTGACTGCGAGTGCGGGAGGAAGGGGAGGGGATAGGAAGGGAAGGAGTTTGCAGCCGCAGTCTGCTGTCTTTTTTGTAATCTGTCCTTGCTTCGGTGCTGCATTTGCTTTCGACTGCTGTCACCCTAATGTACTAGACTCACCGACACTAGTCACAATGTGAGATGTCTGAGAGGAAATTGGAACGGTCAACATAGGATAAGAGAATGATACGCAGGATCAATTACTTGTGTTCTTTACAAGTAAGCGAGGCGAACTGTGTACCGGTGGATTTGGAGATGGGTGCTTCAATTGACAATAAATGAATATATGACATTAAAAGCACCGTGAGCCACTTCATAAAGTAACCATTGCTCGAGCTTCACTAACTTTCAGATATCTTAGCGCAACCCCCACCCCCCAATCAACACCGAAAATGATCCATTCAGCGGAAGCTGCAGCCGCACACATACGTTGAATTCAGTTTTTTGGCCCATTAGTATTAATAATAGGCGCATTGATGAAAAATATAGGGGACATAATGGTACATCGATTCATTTGCATCGCGGACGTTAATGTTCCACGTGTTTCTGAATTGCGAAGCCGTTCCATCCAAATTCCTCTAATCTCTTGCTATCCACGGAAGCCGTTGACTGTTGGTCGTTGGCCGTTAGCAGTTGACGTTTGGCCGTTAGCGATTGGCCCCTAGCCGTTAGCCGTTAGCCCTTGACCGTTGGCAGTTGGCCCTTAGCCGTTAGCCGTTGGCCCTTAGCCG
>QEWY01000426.1:0-14735 GCA_006503575.1 Baylisascaris schroederi
TATGAGATGACATCGTTTGAAGAAACCGAGAAAATGGATACTGAAGTGCCTGAGGATACGTCCGATAGTTTGACGTTTACACCACTGTTAGTTTTTCATAAATGCAATTTTTTGGCTTTTTATTTAGATTTTATTTTGATATCCCAAAATGGGGAAATATACTAACATATTTGAACATAAATAGGTAGAAGAAGGAAAATTTACTCTTTGTAAATTTTTTGAAGATTTACGAATAGCAGAAACGAGAAGAAATTTTAGTAGGTTTCTTTAAAGAGTCAACTCAGCTCTCAAATCACGCTTCGCATTAATGGAAACCTTTGAAATAATTTGTAGACATTTAAAGGATCCAAAAAATTTGCATATATTTTGCCGCTGGTCAGATCCTCATTTTATGCCGATTGGGTTACAGGTAATTTTAGCCACTGAAAAAAAAAATTCATCTAGAACCACTTAAAGTTGAAGGCCTAGATTGTGAACGTGGCACCGTTGTGCACAATAGTGGATATTTGGAAGCAGAGGAAACTTGATCGCACCGTTCGGACGATTGCGCCATTGTAGAATAAATTCGGACCTTTGCGCCGTTGTAGAATAAACTATATTATAAATAGTATAGACCAATAGGCCTTCTGAATTGTTTATTGAGAATCTCGATTATATTCAGTTGACGTAACAACTTTGTGGTAGTGAATCTACCGATAAAAAAAGCTGTTGATATCTCTGCTACCTTAAAAATAGATACACGAAAAGACATTGCACGATTATATTAGTAGCTTAAAATTCAACCATAGTTGAGGTATTTTTCAAGGTTCGCAAAAAGCATTATAGATTTTCTTCTTCGTAGATGCTGCCCGGATTAAAGTATCCAGAACCGTTACAATTTGCCTTAATGTGATGTGCATTATGCGACCTTCATTTTCCCTGTAAAATATGATAACTGATTGCAGTGGTTCTGGTCAGGAAGTTGGTCGGTCATGTCATTACCTCACATTCAAAGGCAAAAAGATTTTGGTATGAATTCTGTGATTGTTATACTATCATAGTTATAATTTTAAGGTGCAGATTTTAATTTCGTAATATTAGCATCTAATTTCATCACAAATCTATCAAAATTTCTCCTTTTCGCATTTCCTTTCAGTTGTTTTGTAGAATCTGCAGGTTTTCGAAAAGTATAGTTAATGTTAGCCCCCAATAAGTCTTTTTTTCGGTTAATCTTGGAGTTCAACTTTTTTCGAACTTCGATATTTCCTGGGCTAAAAATGGTCCACTTTGCATCCACGATTCTACCCATGTTTTTTTTAAAATTTTGGGTTCAAGTATCTTATGTTGTAATTAAGGTAAGTATTCACTATTAGTAGTCTTGAGCAATATACAGCGATAATAGCAGGGCTAATAAGTAGTTTTAGGTGTAATTAGTAAATGAAACCAGGTGGAATAGGAATATTGTGCTACTTTGTAGTGTTGAGCACTGCTTATATTGTACTATGAGGTTCCGTTTCTTTTGTCGAAGTTCCTAGATCCTTTTCCTTCCCACATTACTAGCAAAGTCGTCATGTTTCTTTCTATCCCTGCAGTAGCGACTTGCTGGATTTTGCCGGGGAAATTCTGGATTCGCCTGTTTTCATTGTTTTTGAATGATAACCTTTGTCACAATGCAGCAGTAGTCTCGACTGGCTCATTAAGCATTTCGATGTTTTTCCATCTATGTGCCTCGGGGGCTTGTAATATCCAACGGGGTTGATTTGCTCACGTTGTGTGGTGGGAGGAACGGAAACGAGAGGACACATATGTTGACATCCACACTTTTATTCTTTTATTTTATTTGAATCTGCTATTGGTTTTGAGAGCTCAGATTGATCGCTAGAAAGGATCGGGGAAGGGAACGAAATATTGTGATTATTGTTCTGCCTTAAAAAACTTGTGTTCCAGTTAACTCTTTATCATTTTAGTGAAAGGTTTTATACGTGAAAATCCGGTTTTAGGGTGAAAATCTGGTATTATAGATAGCCGAAAAGGGTGTTATGCTCATTTGCGGTTATTTGCAAAGGTTTTCTCATCGTTAAGATGATGCTTTTAGTGGAAAGATAATTTGAAGTTACTGAATTTCAGTTGGATTGTGGTATCCATCCAGGTATGAGTGGTGTTGATGCTCTACCGTTTGTCGATTTCGTCGATTGTGAGGAACTCGATTTGCTTTTGGTTCGTATTCTTTACGAGTTGATAATTCTTATGGTCATTGAAGCAAATCGAGATGATTATTTTTGTGTTATATTTAAAATTATATTTATATAAAATTCTATTTATTTATTAAAATTTTGCTTAGAATTTTACTTGTAATATTCAAAAATCATTTTCAAGCGCATTGCCTGCCGCCTATTGTTTAGCGTTATGTTAATGTTAGTACATGGTGCGATAATTTTTTACGTGCTGTCGTTTTGGAATCGTTATGTAATCTGTGATGTGTATTAAGCTTAATATGTTTTTTCTGTTTATGCGCCAACTTCTTTATGCAGGAAAGTAGATCAGTAGGTGGTCGTGGATAAGAGTTACGAAAGATAGCAACGATATATATATATATATATATATATATATATATATATATATATATGTATGTATATATATATATATATATATATATATATATATATGTATCGTTAAGTACTATGTAATAAATAAGATATGATTGTAGATGGGTTCTATGTGATCGTAAATGACTTTAGGTGACACACTTCCACCTGGATCATTGTGGCGCAGTACCATGGTTATTAGAGAAGACTGCATTTCGAGGACGTTGTTTTATGACACATGCCACAAAGGCTATATATCGAATGCTTATTGGAGATTATCTTAAGGTTAGTTGCCATTCACCTTTTATTTCTTCGTTGTTGTTTTTTATTTGGCGATTGCGATGTTTTATGATAAGACTTGGAGTCAAGAATGATAACAGTGATCGTGCACTACTTCATCGAATAATATTATATCGTCGTTGGTATAGCACTTGTCAGGAATGTATTAGCTTTCAGAATGAGAAGGACGGAGAGGGGAGGGAGGCTGGAACGATCGAATAATTTTTGATGTTTGAATTTTCGAACCGAGCAAAATTTCCTTGCTGTTATTTATTTTCTAGTTACTGTTGGTGAAGTACTTTTTTCTAAGTGGCATCATCTATCTAGAGAATACAATGTTTGTTGTAAGCCACAAATTCCGCACATATTTTTAAAAAATTTACGCATAAAAACCAGAGTCTAATCCTTCAAAATTATGCACTATTTTTACTCAATAATAGCACCGAACAACGCCACTGTTATAGTATAGGCTATTGGAGAGCGTATATTTCAAACATAGTAAACAATAATATCTCATTATGTTATAGCCAACTTCTTTAAGGTGTCGAAATATGGAGGTGGAAGTGACAATCGTCTGCTTTACACCGAAGAAGATCTCGAAAAGAGTATGGAAAAAATCGAGGTTACATTTGTTATGTAGCTTCGGTTATTATTTGGTTTTTCGTCTCATAACAGTTGTCTCAGTTTGGATCGGATCGGTTGGTATGAGTGGAGTGGGTCTGTACTATAGAGCGATAAGGGTGGTAATAAGGGCTATTGTGAGAACTAACAGGTGCCCATTGAAGGACGTTTGCAGCAAAACGAATTGAACTAGAATTATTCTTGTTGAAGATGACAAGCAAAATTTTTGATTATTTTGGAATACGTTTGCGACCGAAACGTTGAAATGCTGGTGGTGGTGCCTTGATTTTTTCGTAATATTGTGAGTGGATATTATTGTTTGAATATTTTAGTGCCAGTGCTCTTTATTGCTTATTCGTTGCACTCGGTGAAAATATTAAGCCTCGGGCAATGGTTTACCTCTCGCAGTGTTATTATGTAATTTTTCTCTCTTTATTATCTTCTCTTCCTTTCTGAACCTTCCCAATTCTCTTCGTTTCTGATTGTGGCTTCGTGCAATGGGCCTGGATGAGCAGCGATACGGTTAGAATAAAAGTCTTCTATGAAAGCTGATTAAGTAAGCATTTTTGATGACTGTAATATTTGTATGGATGCTCATGTCTCGATGCTTTCATATCATTAGGACAGATTTCATATCAGGCTGCCACGGGATTATTTCGGTCACTGAATGTAATTTCCTGTTGGCAAGACACAGGGGAAAAACTTTTGAAAGAAACTGTTTCGTTTGTTGGCTTTAGCCGTATGTGCGTAGCGAGCTGCTAGTACATCATACCGGTAGTCTAGTGGTGTTAGACTCGGGGACTCAAGCCCCGTTGGCAAGCAGTCGGTGGTTTCGATGTTCGATGTGAAATGTGTTTCTGAAAGGGCTTTATCGAAGGGTTTAGGTGATCGACTTACACGAGCAAAAGGAAGTGAACGGTATCAAATTATGGTGTTATGTAGCAGGACATGTGCTAGGCGCTTGTATGTTCATGATTGAGATCGCCGGTGTGCGTGTACTATATACAGGTGACTTCTCGAGACTCGAGGATAGACATCTATGTGCTGCTGAATTGCCCACAGTTTCGCCGGATGTCCTCATTTGTGTTGGTTTTTTTCATTGTTGCAGTTAGTATTTTGCATTCACAAGTTTTTACTTAATTTTTCTTATTATATATATTTGATTTTATTGTGGTGTTGAAAAATATTTGAATTATTTTAATGTTAAAAAAATGAAACATTCTATTATGTTTTGCTTTTGAGATGTAATTATTTATAAATTTTAAGCGATTGTATTATTGCAGGAGTCGACTTATGGTACTCAAGTTCACGAAGGTCGTGAGGAACGTGAGAAGAGGTAGATTTTGTTTTAGTAGAATTCACATCTGTGTTAATTTATCGTCACTTGATGTTTATTTTTGTTGTCTTTTTTGAGCCTTTTGGGATTAGATTCTTCTTTGGTAAGGCACAGTTTAGTGCTACTTCGATTGGTTATATGTTGTTGATGATGATGGTTCTGGGTGTTTATTCAGAATAGCCCAGCATTTTAGTACTCAATCGGCATTAGGATTGGGGTGATTGTAATAAGCGTTTGAGTTGGAACTATTCTAAGCAAATGGAGAGGGGTGCCAGAAGACCTGATACAATACGATCTTTTTTGTTTTATTTCTCTCTTAAAAATTTTACTTTTCTCTAGGTATCTGCTTTAGTAAGCAGCGAATATGCAAAACAATTCCCTCATATTCTATTTAAATAGACCGCTTACATGAATCTTAATAGTTTTTTATTCACATTGTATCACCAGGTAATCAAAACTTCTACAAAGGTGATAATTTGATAATTTGTTCAGTTGGTTGTTTTGAGGTTTACAAGCACGGTGCATGAGATCGTGGGTCGAGGAGGACGTTGTTTGATTCCGGCTTTTGCACTTGGACGGGCACAGGAACTGTTGCTAATCCTTGATGAATATTGGGAAGCACATCCGGAATTGCAGGATATTCCTGTCTATTGTAAGCGATTGTATGATTCTATCCACTGTCGTATTTCTTTTGAGAAGCATTTTAGTATGAGTTGAGAAGATGTTCTATGCGAGAAGCGCAATTCACTCATAACCTTTACCTCATGTGATCCGTTCTCATGGTATTGCTGATTACAGTCTGCCTACAGTAATCGTTGGCAGTTTTGCATAGATTCGGTGACTTTTGTAAGATAAGCAATCCTGGATTGTGTCACTACATCAAATGAAAATTTACCTAGACCAAAATATTCAAAACTTCTAGAAGCACTTAACATCGATAAAGTAACATCTAGAGTTTTCTTCTTTGTAATTTTTTGTCCGTTTGCCATTACATAGGTTTTATTTTATTTATTCGAGTAGATTTAAATGTAATATCGTCATCTCGTCGGTTTTCACGTTCTTGAAATCAGCTTAACATCGAAGCCGATGAATTCACTCATTTCCCAAAATAACTGGTCATGTTGAGTGAGCATCTAAAATTGTTGCATTGTGAAGTAAAACTCTTAGGCTTTTCTGAATTATTCACCATGTCCCTCTTTATATATTTGAGGCTATTCTGCAAGTTTCAAGTTCCAAGTTCCAATTTGGTTTCTATGCAATATTCGCTATTGTCTTCACTATTGTAATAATGCGGTTTGTGTTAATATACTGAGCTGATATTAATATACTAGTTGAATAGGTTTAGTGTATTTTGACTGCGGTTATGACCATCACTACTAGTTTACAGATGCCAGTTCATTGGCCAAGAAATGTATGGCGGTTTATCAAACATTTGTAAGCGGTATGAATAGCCGCATTCAGAAGCAAATTGCACTCAACAATCCATTCGTCTTCAGGCATGTCTCAAACTTAAAGGTCAGTTCTGGGAGGTGGTTTTTTCTTTGCTCCATAACAAACTTCACTGCGATGGAGATGGGAAAAGATAGAGAAGCAAACTTCTTTTTATTTGCTAGCTAGTAGTTCGCTCATTAAAAGGGATACTGCTTTTAGAGAGGAAATTAATATCTTTGCTTAGAATGCTGTTTTGCCGTGTAGTTCATAAAATTTTTACAGGTAGCGGTAAGACATAAGAAACCTGCGTAGGTATTTTCGGTGATTTTTTAGACGAAAACTGGTGCACCGACTCAAAGAACGGATGTATTATAGCTGGGTATTGCGTCGAGGGTACCTTGGCTAAGGTTTGCTTTATTGCTTTGATGCGTTTTATGCTTGTCGAATTACAGAATTGATGTTGTGCTGGCATAGAGGGGTGAGGGTTTTTGAATTCGGGTGCCCTTTGGTTTGGTCAGAAAAATTTTAAAAACGAGATTCGTGACCCGCAAGGCAGAACATGAAGTTGCCAATCCCTACGGCAGTATTTTGACAGAATCACTCTGTGTAACGTCGACATGAACAGAAATATCGGGGAAAGGGGGGGGTTTCGATTACAGTGTAAGCCTAAAAGAGTCGTCTGAAGCTGGTGTTAATAATCTTTGGTCGCATACCTCGTAAGGATTTTAGTATCTTGCGCGCGTTGCTCGCCATTTTTCAGACTAAAATACATCTGTGGTTTGCACGCTTCAAAAGTCACGTTTAATTAAACAATTAAATTTTCGGCCGCATAGGCGGCTTATTTCAAGTTTTTGATAGAAAATGCCCTTTGAGGAGACGAATATTTTAAGTGGGAGAGGCTTTGGGATATGCGAGTTTCTTTCAGTTTTTCCAAAGATCAGATAAAGTTGTTGTCCATATTTCCGAATATATTCT
This sequence comes from Baylisascaris schroederi, assembly GCA_006503575.1. Taxonomy (NCBI): domain Eukaryota; kingdom Metazoa; phylum Nematoda; class Chromadorea; order Rhabditida; family Ascarididae; genus Baylisascaris; species Baylisascaris schroederi. Next base: position 7,207 of record QEWY01000426.1, read on the forward strand.
GCCGATATTCGGCTATCAATAATTTATGGACTAGATCTTGTGAGCTGGATGGAAGCTTATCAGAAGAAATGCTGTAGAAACTAATTAGATGTTTGAGTTGTATTAGGTGTGAGTCATTAAGCAGCATTAAAATGAGTGATATTTGAAGCATAATTAAGGCATTGCGCTGTTTAAGGCTTCGATGACGTAGAAGTTGCCAGTTTATTGCTTTAATAGCGTTTAATCCATTGGCTGAGCAAGGTTCGTTATATGAGATTAGTACAATTTAGCAACACAAAGTAATCAAATTTCAGCATATTCTATCGGAACCAGAGGAGATCGTTACAATGAGTGGTCAAAAATTGGCTATGCGTTTACAGGTTTGAATGTTATCGATCTCATTGTGAAAGAGTATGCTTTGTTCGCTAAGTTTTATGCAAGCCACTTGTAATTTAGTCATGCTTAATGTGTGAAATTATTGCTAACACTTCACTTCTCTCTTTATATTTCTGTCACTTTCCCTCGTCATTTCTATGTTCAAGTGGTTGGTTTTATTGAATAATTGTTCTGCTTATGTGTGCTTCGTAAACGACGACCACATCGAGGTTATAGTCGACACTAATGTGAGATGGCTACTATTTTATTCTTCCTTCGCCCCATCCCCCTTTTGATATTGTTGTTCTGTGTCTTTTTTTTTTGTCGTTATAAAGCATTTCAAGCGATCTTAGCCCTTAGATGTCCAACAATATGCTTCTCAATCCTTTTATCTTATCTCTTTGGGTTTATCATATTGCTACACAAAGTTTTTGGCATTCTTATTCTTATCGTTTTATCGACAATTATATATCCTCCGAGCTTTTTGGCAGTTCTTTACTAAGGAGAGGAGAAGGAAATTAGTTGATGTGGGAGTCATAATTGTTCCTGTAGTTTTTGCAGTATATGGTAAGGGTATATATCGCTTTCGATGCTGAAAAACATCACTTTGAAGTGGTGTATTGAAATAGGGATACATTTTGCTGAAGACAAGTTTGAAAAGGAGTTGATTGAAAGAATAGGAGAAATCCTTACTGTGATATTGGAAGGGAATTTTCTCGAAGTTTAACAATAAGCTGTTTTTGCGATAAGCATTTATCATTTCTAGGTGGCATATATAAGTTTTTCGGCTCATACCGATTACCTACAAACGTCGAATTTTGTACGGAGTATGCGTTCACCACATTTGGTGTTAGTGCACGGTGAAATCAATGAAATGAATCGTCTCAAGGCGGCTATTATTCGCCAATATGAAGATGATGCTGAATTCCATATTGAGGTTTCATTTGAAATTCTTTATGTAAAATATTAAAAAGAAGTTTTGTGATTTTATTTAAAATTTGTTTATTTTTACTGCCTACAGGATGAAGCAATAAATTTGCAATTGTTGTATGCATTTTCGCCCCTACTGAGCTGCTTATGTTGGCGTATCTGCGCTTGTTCGTATTTTTGTCCTATATTATTGACTTAAGTCCTTTGATGACGGGCTTTCTTTTATAAGGCCTGGAGCTAAAGGGTTTATGTATTCGGGAAGCTATGTATTCATTGGTATCACGGAATTGTACGTGCAGAAAACATTTTTGTGCGTATGTATTTTGCGTCTGCGTATGTATTTTTTGCATTTGTCTATGCAAAGGTTTCAACCCCAGATTCAGAGGATATAACGCAGCCAGCAAATCGACCTATCAGAACAATTGCCCTTAAAATCTTTTGCATTTGTGTGCTTGTCGTATTTTATGCGGGAGACATCAACTTCAGAGAGAATTATAGCTTTTTAAGGATGTCGAAAAATTTTCTTAAACAAGCGAATCTTTTTAGATTTGGTGAGTTTTTAAGCGAATCTATATTCCTACCCAAAAGTAAGTGAGCTTTTCTGCATATTTGTTATTCATTGGTAACTATAATACCGTTTGGTGAGGTGAACGGAATGAAGAAAGCACATTATGAGTGATTCTTCACTTATTTATTCATAGCGGAGCCTAAATGTCCTTCTTTCCTATGTACGTATATATGCGTTATCGATATTTGAATGATAATTTCAGGTGCACAATCCACGAAATACTGAATCGGTCGAATTGCATTTTCGAGGAGAGAAAACCGCAAAGGTTATCCTTATTTATGATCATTTTTGTTCTTCTTTTATTTTGAAATAAACTTTGACTAATGATGGGGATGTAGTATATAAAAATGATAAAAGTTGGAATAGTAGAGATAGTCCGTACAGCAGTGGAGGTAGTCCACTATATATATATATATATATATATATATATNTATATATAATTTGACGTTTATTTAATACGTTGATGGGAATATATTTAAGGATAGTGTTCGGGTGAACGTTTACTTTGCGCAACACGTCGCCATAATTGAATGGACATCAAATCCAGTGAACGACATGTTCGCTGACGCAACCCTCGCAGCAATCTTGCATGCACACACAAATCCCATACCCGACAAACGTAAGCTTTGTCATTTATTTCTTTTCTTGTGATCGCTTCCATTCAGTTAAAATGCGTTATGAAGTGAATATTTTCGATTGTTGGGGCGATATTTGTACCGTTGATTTTTGGTGTATTTTGCGTTGGATTTCCCCATTGTTTCATCTTTTCAGTTGTTATTTTTTGGCAGTTCAAATTAAATTTCTCCGCTCAGAGGAATCTCTAGGTATATAACTGCAGTAATTTACCATTGTGTCTTGCTCCAAAAAAATGGTAGATGACAAAATAGTGTTAAACCATACCTCTTGCCCGATATTTCAATGTTGCAACGTGTCGTAGTTAGTTTTTATATATTCGTTTCTTTTTTTTTATTTGAATGCTTATCAAGCCTAAAACATTGGCTAATTATTTACTATTAAATGCTCTTTCCTTCAGCAGTGATCGCTTTTCGTAGACTTAAAGAAGTGTTGGCATGAAGTCATTGTAGTGGATGTGCTGCGTTGCTTATTGCTCGACGTTGTCTAATTGTTGATTATAATCACAGATTTGGGCAAATGGGATGAAAAGCCAGAACCAGCAGAGTGCATCCGAAAGACACTTGTCGAGGTATGTGGTGACGATGCCATCGTCGATGTATTTGGTCAGTCAATTCATCTCGAGGTTGATGGCAAAAGCGCCCGTATCGATTTAGATACAATGCAAATCACCTGTTCTGATCAGCTACTTCATCATCTCATCTCTTCGGTGTGTCAAAAAATGATGTATGCACTAACTCCTGTCTGCAGTACTGCACCATCTAAGCAAACTATTTAGCTGAGGGCAATAACTTGCTGAGTTTTTGGTTAATATGATGCCTTTAGGCTATGCTGTAATTTGCCGTATTTTACTTGCCTTTTTGGTGATTTGCAACGGTGACAGGAGTCTCTAGTTATCACGACAAGCGTCCCTAAGTCGGACTGAGGTATTTGGCCTTGCATTTTGATACTGTTCATTTTGCTTCTTCAATTTTAGCACTACGGTTATAGCCCATTTTGAGCCGTAAGAGGGAATGAGGATAGGCTTACATAACTTGGGGCGCATAATTTCTGCTTTTTGAAGCGTGACCAAAAGAACTGGTTAGATTTATATATAGGTATATACCTCTCTCCCCTACCCCCTCATTCTCACCTCCTCTCTTCATCTTTTCGAAAAGCGTTGTTGTCGGCTTTTACCAGTCAAGATTTGCGGCTAATTAGAAGGTTACCAAAAACCAGAGTTGTGAGGTAAAGATTTTGCCAGTCGAAAATTACTGAGGATGATGATATTTGAACTGCCTCTTGGGGCTGATTTGTTCGGTTAAGGAGGGCCTCCCAAATTGTACCTTTTCAGGTAGAATTGCGGTTATCCGTAAAAGACTTCACTGCTTTTCATCATTTGTTTGTCTGTTGACTGCGACTCACTTCTTGACAACCTCGAACTCTGTAGTAATCTTCTGACAACACTTTCTACCGCTCTTCCCTGCCTATCTCCCTTGTTCCACCACAATCGACTTTAGTAATTAGGAAGGCTATGAGAAGATTGCCCACAGAGTTCGGGCACTGCAGCATTGCAAAAGATGGATGAGTGTTGAAGTGTACTCTGTTTGCAATGGTACGTTTTGTTTTCCTCATTGAATTGTACGTTCCGTTTGTTATCGTTAATGTTGTTATTTTTGTCGTTTTTCTTTTATTTATTTTTTTTTTTTGCGTTTTCTTCATCCTCCACTATCATGTTTACAGTTTGACCCTTTAAAGGTTTGGGGATTTATAAAATCCCACACCTTTCCTGGTTCATTGAAGAGCTCTTCTGGAGCCCAATTTACTTTTCACTTTGTCGTACACAGCTTCGTTCCTTTGATGGGAAAGCGTATGGGTAAGAAAATTACCCGTGGGATTTACAGTGTGCGAAAATTTTCGCAAGAAATGCGGTTCCAGTTCTCTAAAAAATGCTTGTATAATATGGGGCTTATTTATATGGCGTGTCTTTGTTCCGTTTTTATAGGCATAAGGATAAGCAGAGATAGGAAAATTGGAACATAGGAGGAAAGAGTTTCGAGTTGCGAGGTGGGGGGGGAGGGGATGAATTGAGTCGGAGTATCAAATGTTTAAGTATTTGAGGCCTTTATTCATCTTTTGAAAATAGAATTTAACCTCTTTGTTATCGTTTTTGCTGATCTCGTTAATTCATTCTTGTATAGTCTTCAATAGTTCACGTCTTGTAAGCGTTATCGTTGCGGTAAATTTTTAAGTAAAACTTATGCTTATTGGAAGTTGTGATCGCAATGATTATCAAAGTTAACGAAAATATTTTGAAGACATTCTTGGGGTTGTTCAAATCAGTTTTTGAAGTTGATGCATAGAATTTTGGTGATTTACTGGTCTTCGAATTGCTAGCGTTTCTAATTTGCAAGCTTTGTTTGCATATTGTCAATCTTTTTTTTTTTGAATTTCTGGCACTTTCGTCGTGAAAAAATTCTTTACACATAATCGATGAAAGTCACTATGGGGATCTTAACGTATGGGATGGCCGATACAAATGTTGAAGATCTTATAGAGGCTAAGTGGTTGTTGTTTCGGGGTGGACTCTCAAAAGTCCATTGAAACAACACTGTTGTATCGTGCAAAATATGAGAATTCGCTATTGCGAACACCTGCAGCTATCTAGAGGTTGATCGATGAAGAGCACGACAGGAGCTTTGAAGTTTATTTTCGGCATGGATGTTTTACGTTTAGTTGCACTTGTTATTTCGAAGAAGAAACGCTATCTGCTTTCTTATTTGACTTATGAATATGCGCTATTTCTTACTTAAGGTATGATAATTCAGCAGATAAAAGTTGACCGGTGGAGTGGAAAAAGATTGAGAGGATGTGGTCTCATTCTGGAAGAGAGGTCAGGAATAATGCGGACCTTATCGTTTTGCTGTAGTTTTTCGTGTATCAATAAGAACCTACAATATCTTTCTTATCGTTATCTTTTTAAGGCGACAGATTTTCGATCCTTTTATGTCTTTTCAAGGAGCCAGATTTGCGGTCTTTTTTCTATAGGTGCATCTAAAGCGGTTGTTTTCATAGTTTTTTGAGGACAACCTAAGTGCTGATGCGATCTTTCAGCTTACATCATTTTATACGTTTCTGTCATCAAGCACCGCTGTTCGCATGTCGTCTGACTAATAAATGAGAAAAACTATTCAAAAGTTCAATTTAAAGTCTAGTACAATCTACTATTTATTGATATTCTTGATGCCAAAATTCAAGCAAAATGGCATAATAAAAAACCAATTAAATTTATGCTGATCGGTGATCGATGAATGGTGGAAATTCCAAATTCCATCTGAAAAGAGAAGTCAAAAATAATGCCAATATCATTTGAAGATGATATTCTGATGTTTCAATATGTTTCTTTCGTTTAAAAGAAGACAATTTCATGAATTCATGTTGCTAATTTCTATTCCTCTAAGCATTTTATTGATTTTTTGCGGAAAATATTTACAAAAAGACGAGTGGAATTCTATTTGGATTTATTATTTGTATTGTTATGCGAGCGATTTTTCGCTGAAATCTAAGCGAGCGAGTAAAAGCAATTTCACAATGAAGGTTTCAGATTGCAAAAATTTTCCTCGAAATGCTTTAATACGTTTAGCCTTGGATCGTATTGCTTGTCGAGGCTCAAATTGCTTAATGGTGACTTCCTTATGAAAGCATGTTGTTCTTGATCCATGCGAACGCCTACTTTTAAGGGCGATACATTTATCTCTTTTGAAGCTTTCCTCATTGTTTATATTTTCCCTTTGAATAGACGTCCACACAAAGAACATTTTACAACTTGATGATTTCTTATGGTATTGAATTGAGGCAATCGTTTTTTAATAAGCAGAAAGGAGTTTCATCTCTTTCATAGGTAGAACTGAACTCTTCTAACGCAAGTGTGATACTGTTTTAAATAGCCATATGCAAATTGTAATTCATCACCCTTCCTATTGCTTCTATTATGGTCAACTTTCGTTAGTCACCCTTCTGTCGCCTTATATAAATAAATTACCACCAGTTTCTTTAAGTGAAAAGATTATATTGTGTAATGAATTTACCTGTTCTTATAGAAAACCGTTTTTTTTCGAGAATTTTGCGATACCTGAGGCGGGGTGTCATACCTTTATGACCTATATTTTAAAAAATGAGATGTGTTATGCGTAAAAAAACTTCGAGGCAGCCAAGTGGTGACGTCAAGGAAAAAGCATTTTCTTCTTGTCATATTTGCGATTTCAACCCAATCTTAAGGAAAAATTTCATGCCACATATGGAGTTTGAACTGCTTTAATTGAATTTCAATGCAGATCTATATGGCTACATTCCACGATTTAATATAATCCCAATGTATGACATAAGGAAGCGCATAGTTCATATAAATGCGAGCCTTATGCTAATGATAAAAGGGTCTCGTCTTCAGCTGGTTGGTGGCAACCTTGAACCTCCTTTGCACATTTCATCGTTTGTTTTTTAAATCTCAGGTTATAGACATATAAAATGCTACCTTAAAATTTAAGTTTGCATTGATCTTTTCGTCACGGATGAGTAATATGCTGTAAAATATTCTTGGACTTGTCACAATGAGGCCATTCGTTTTAGATCATGCACTTTCAAGTTTCATGCGATTTTTCAGATTATGCTCATATTTGTTTGTTTCTATCAATAGTATAAGCTGAATATAGGATAAAGATAAAGCCATAATATTACATGGGTACCATGTAAACCTATGGAATGATCCAATAGCAGTTTTGGAGTTGATAGAGTAGCTTAGAAAGAATTTTTCGAAAACTTAGATGCATAAAACAGTTTGCATAGATTTTATAGTAGGTTAGATTTTCATGTTTGTATTGGTCGCACCGTAGAGAGAAAAACAAATTGCTTGTGAAAAAAAAATTCTGCAGAAAAAAATTCTACAGCGAAAAAAGTTTGTAGCGAGTAAAATATTTTTAGAAACGCTCAAATGTGTTAAATTATGAATGCGTTATTACACTTTAATTTATCGATGTTTACGGGACTTGTTAATCCGGTGATCGAGATG
>QEWY01000426.1:17776-107603 GCA_006503575.1 Baylisascaris schroederi
TTTCTATGATAAAGCCGAATACTTATGAGAACTGCTTGTTCAGATCACCTTTCAAAAGCAGAGTAAATCTTGCAGATTTGTAAGAAAATTCAGCCTGAGTCAAGCTTGGAGCTGAAAAAAAAGAAGTGAGAGAGCTGGAACCCTTCATCTCCTCTCCCCTCTCCTATATGAGTTGTATGTATCCCTTTCATGACTGTTTAAAAGTATTTGTAATGTTTGTTGAAGTGTTGTATTCAGGCATTAGCGACGTTTGGCATAACAAAGAATATCACTGAAGGACATCTACCTTGTGTGATTGACAGAGAGAATAACTTACCAAGAAGCATCAATCAATTACACAATGCAGAGCAAATCTGGAAGAATATCGCTAGGTATACGCACTATGAATATCGCTAGATAATATCCTCCATCTCTAAGACTCAGTAATCCTCCATCTCTAAGGCAGTTTCTAGGTGAGGCTAGTGTCTGGAAATAGTTGTGAAACCCATTGGATCATTTGCGTGAAATTAAAAGTGCATCTTTGAACTAATATTTTTCACAATGGAATAATATGCAAAATAGCATTGCTTTATGGCCTGATAAGTTTTTTTTTAAGATGACATTTCGCCTAATCTGCTATAAATGACCTGTAAATACAATCAGAGAACCGAGTGTTTAAAATTCCAAACAGAACGGAACGGATTTTCAATAATTTTCTCGAATAAACATTCGAGTGCAGTCATCAAAGATAAATTTGATTTCAAAGGATTATCTATCCACTTTTGTTCGTCAACTGCGCATACTAAGAATTTAGATTTGTGGGCATCAGGACATTCGATATGATCATAGATGCAGATCACAGTTTGCCCACTAACATCGATCCTTATCGTTTTTCGCCGGATCCTGCGAAATAGCTTTGTCACTGGATATATCTATCTAATAGGATGTCGTCCTAACCATCCTTCCTCGTATCATCGACATTCATTTTGTGCAGTTTCATTATTACAATCTCGGGAGGAAATTTCCACATTTTTCGGGTGAAAATTTCAAAATTGCTTTATAAATCTCGGTTTCATAATAGGATATTTTTTGCAGCTATATCGAGTTGGTATTTCAATTTCATCTCGGTTCACTGTTCAACTTACTTCATATCGATATCGGTTTCGACTATTCGCTTCGTACTGCAGAAAGCAAACAAAAGGATAATGATAATAAATCAGACTCGTTGATAAAAGAGGTTTTTGTTATTTCATTAAGAGACTACTTTCGAAATCGGTGTATTAGCGACGAAAAGCACCAACATATTTTCTTAGAATCCATTTCGATGAAACTCATCGTTGGTGATCGAAAAGAGGGAGAATTAGATATAGGGGCTCAACTCAGTGCGTACGGATTTCTATACTATTGATGGCTATGAATCAGTGGATTGCAAAGCGTTAGTGATGAGATATACTTGTTACTGCTCTCTGATCTAGTACGCATAGATGACCGCTGTTTATAAATTCAAAAAGCCATCCGACATCGACGATCCATCTTTGCAATAGTGATTAATCGCCGTTATGGCGGTTGAATTTCCCATTCTCGATTGATTTCCTCGTTTATTGAAGTTGATGTAATTTTAGAAAAAATGTGATTTGTTTCATAAAATGCAATTTTTTTTTTGCAACGCTCTATTTGCAATAATTTGTTTAATTTATTTATAAAGTTGCAAATAAGTGATGAAATTTTGAAAACATTCACATACAAAAAATTTTTACATAATTTTTAAGATTGAGACGGCTGTATTTGATTTACAACTCATTGAGGCATCAGTTAATCAACCGAAGAGTGTTTTTGGATTGAAATCTTTAAAAAGAGATGAACGTAAGGTAAGTTTTTCTTCAGAAATCATTTTATACATTTAAATCTTCCATAACATTTTTTTTCCATAATGTTTTTTCTTCACAAAATTAGGCTTCTATTATGAGTCTCCAACCATTAGTTAAAAATCAATACCTCAATGATAGAGAAAGGTCTCATAATCTTTAAGGAGTAGTGGCTTTAAATTGAAAGACCAAGCAGAGATCCCATATTGCATGATCCACCTTGTCAATTGGACTAAAGGAACTGGATTCTCGTCTTATTGCCTTAGAATCGTGAACTGCATCATCTTTAGAAGAGTTAATTAACTGAATTTTATTGGTGCTACGTTTTCAAGTGACAGTCTATTTAAAGAAATTAATAATAAATGCAATCCAATCGATTTAATTGTATTCCATCGTCGATGAGATAGAGTTCATCGTTAAGAAGCGATGAATTCGCTTTGAATATGCTCAATTTCACTTCAAAATGCTTTTATCGTTGGTTTGTGATAATGTGGCAAAAGATTCACAATAAATCAAAGTTCATAAAATGGCCATATAATCTCATCTTCAAACAACAATTTAGCAACATTTCGGAAGGATGTTTACTGTTGAAGTCCTTAACAAACAATAAAGCCATCCTTAAGATACGATGAACTCATATCATTGAAGCATAAAAAACCCATTCTCAATGCACAGCAAAACTATTATTAAAGCATGCATCAGTCCGCAATGAAATTGTTTATTCAATGGAAAAAATCAGTGCGACGAAAAAAATGATAGCGAACAATTCTATAATAAATGTTTGACAATGAAATTCACCATTCATAGGTTAATTAAAGGTGAGAAATTAGTAACCGCCTATTTCTAAAACGACAAATTATTATAGATAACAGATTTCTGAGCATATGATGTGACAAAGAAATATAATTACTTTCATATAGTGTTTAGCCGAATCAGATTTATATAATCTTAATTGAGAAGTGATATTATACTTTAGGCAGTTGTATCGAAAATTGTGATAATGGTGAAGGAGATGCAAGAATGCTTGAGGGAAATGCGATATAATATCGATAATGTCACGGATTATCGATTGAAATGTGTGAAGGTTCGCGTATAACCGCAGAATTTGTGTCATACATATAGCCGAGAGCAAATTAGGTGGCCTTTAAATGATGCGGTTCATTATGGACCAGATCAGCATTTTTTTTTTCTGCTCTTTTGTTTTTTAGTTTCAGCAATGTTCCAAACAACATTTAACTAAGAAANCAAAAACAATCCATTAGAACAGTCACATACGAAATTTCAGGTTGCATGCAAGTTTTTATTGTTCGCTTGTAGCGCATATAATTATATCAATCCATTAGAAATTTCTATGATAAAGCCGAATACTTATGAGAACTGCTTGTTCAGATCACCTTTCAAAAGCAGAGTAAATCTTGCAGATTTGTAAGAAAATTCAGCTTGAGTCAAACTTGGAGCTGAAAAAAAAGAAGTGAGAGAGCTGGAACCCTTCATCTCCTCTCTCCTCTCCTATATGAGTTGTATGTATCCCTTTCATGACTATTTAAAATCATTTGTAATGTTTGTTGAAGTGTTGTATTCAGGCATTAGCGATGTTTGGCATAACAAAGAATATCACTGAAGGACATCTACCTTGTGTGATTGACAGAGAGAATAACTTACCAAGAAGCATCAATCAATTACACAATGCAGAGCAAATCTGGAAGAATATCGCTAGGTATACGCACTATGAATATCGCTAGATAATATCCTCCATCTCTAAGACTCAGTAATCCTCCATCTCTAAGGCAGTTTCTAGGTGAGGCTAGTGTCTGGAAATAGTTGTGAAACCCATTGGATCATTTGCGTGAAATTAAAAGTGCATCTTTGAACTAATATTTTTCACAATGGAATAATATGCAAAATAGCATTGCTTTATGGCCTGATAAGTTTTTTTTTAAGATGACATTTCGCCTAATCTGCTATAAATGACCTGTAAATACAATCAGAGAACCGAGTGTTTAAAATTCCAAACAGAACGGAACGGATTTTCAATAATTTTCTCGAATAAACATTCGAGTGCAGTCATCAAAGATAAATTTGATTTCAAAGGATTATCTATCCACTTTTGTTCGTCAACTGCGCATACTAAGAATTTAGATTTGTGGGCATCAGGACATTCGATATGATCATAGATGCAGATCACAGTTTGCCCACTAACATCGATCCTTATCGTTTTTCGCCGGATCCTGCGAAATAGCTTTGTCACTGGATATATCTATCTAATAGGATGTCGTCCTAACCATCCTTCCTCGTATCATCGACATTCATTTTGTGCAGTTTCATTATTACAATCTCGGGAGGAAATTTCCACATTTTTCGGGTGAAAATTTCAAAATTGCTTTATAAATCTCGGTTTCATAATAGGATATTTTTTGCAGCTATATCGAGTTGGTATTTCAATTTCATCTCGGTTCACTGTTCAACTTACTTCATATCGATATCGGTTTCGACTATTCGCTTCGTACTGCAGAAAGCAAACAAAAGGATAATGATAATAAATCAGACTCGTTGATAAAAGAGGTTTTTGTTATTTCATTAAGAGACTACTTTCGAAATCGGTGTATTAGCGACGAAAAGCACCAACATATTTTCTTAGAATCCATTTCGATGNAAAAGCCATCCGACATCGACGATCCATCTTTGCAATAGTGATTAATCGCCGTTATGGCGGTTGAATTTCCCATTCTCGATTGATTTCCTCGTTTATTGAAGTTGATGTAATTTTAGAAAAAATGTGATTTGTTTCATAAAATGCAATTTTTTTTTTGCAACGCTCTATTTGCAATAATTTGTTTAATTTATTTATAAAGTTGCAAATAAGTGATGAAATTTTGAAAACATTCACATACAAAAAATTTTTACATAATTTTTAAGATTGAGACGGCTGTATTTGATTTACAACTCATTGAGGCATCAGTTAATCAACCGAAGAGTGTTTTTGGATTGAAATCTTTAAAAAGAGATGAACGTAAGGTAAGTTTTTCTTCAGAAATCATTTTATACATTTAAATCTTCCATAACATTTTTTTTCCATAATGTTTTTTCTTCACAAAATTAGGCTTCTATTATGAGTCTCCAACCATTAGTTAAAAATCAATACCTCAATGATAGAGAAAGGTCTCATAATCTTTAAGGAGTAGTGGCTTTAAATTGAAAGACCAAGCAGAGATCCCATATTGCATGATCCACCTTGTCAATTGGACTAAAGGAACTGGATTCTCGTCTTATTGCCTTAGAATCGTGAACTGCATCATCTTTAGAAGAGTTAATTAACTGAATTTTATTGGTGCTACGTTTTCAAGTGACAGTCTATTTAAAGAAATTAATAATAAATGCAATCCAATCGATTTAATTGTATTCCATCGTCGATGAGATAGAGTTCATCGTTAAGAAGCGATGAATTCGCTTTGAATATGCTCAATTTCACTTCAAAATGCTTTTATCGTTGGTTTGTGATAATGTGGCAAAAGATTCACAATAAATCAAAGTTCATAAAATGGCCATATAATCTCATCTTCAAACAACAATTTAGCAACATTTCGGAAGGATGTTTACTGTTGAAGTCCTTAACAAACAATAAAGCCATCCTTAAGATACGATGAACTCATATCATTGAAGCATAAAAAACCCATTCTCAATGCACAGCAAAACTATTATTAAAGCATGCATCAGTCCGCAATGAAATTGTTTATTCAATGGAAAAAATCAGTGCGACGAAAAAAATGATAGCGAACAATTCTATAATAAATGTTTGACAATGAAATTCACCATTCATAGGTTAATTAAAGGTGAGAAATTAGTAACCGCCTATTTCTAAAACGACAAATTATTATAGATAACAGATTTCTGAGCATATGATGTGACAAAGAAATATAATTACTTTCATATAGTGTTTAGCCGAATCAGATTTATATAATCTTAATTGAGAAGTGATATTATACTTTAGGCAGTTGTATCGAAAATTGTGATAATGGTGAAGGAGATGCAAGAATGCTTGAGGGAAATGCGATATAATATCGATAATGTCACGGATTATCGATTGAAATGTGTGAAGGTTCGCGTATAACCGCAGAATTTGTGTCATACATATAGCCGAGAGCAAATTAGGTGGCCTTTAAATGATGCGGTTCATTATGGACCAGATCAGCATTTTTTTTTTCTGCTCTTTTGTTTTTTAGTTTCAGCAATGTTCCAAACAACATTTAACTAAGAAAGTATGACAAGGACTTGTAAGAACGAAGAAATTTTTCCACTGATGCCAAATTTAGTAAAATTTTCAAAAATTCAGCGGAAACTTAAAAAATAAGAGTGTTTTCTAAGAGGAATTCGTGAAATGGTTGGATGATTTGGATGACTTATTTTTGCTTTTCTAAATAAATTAAAATCAACGATTAAACCGTTTCAAATATATGTATAAATAGCCGTACAATTAACCTCAAAGGTGTTACAGGAATTAAGGCAACTAACCAAACCAAAACAGATACAATTGCAGACATTCCAAGAGCACTATAATGGTTTACGTGATGCACGAACCGTTTCCACATTACTATCGTCGAGTGTTTTCGCAGGATACGATGCATCGATGAAGAAACTCATTCAAACACTTCGAAGAGTCAAATATGAAACACAACCGAAAATATTCGATTGGAGAAATTTCGATATTAACCTACGTCAATTCGAAGCACTATACAGGTAATCAATTGGTGATCGTGATCGTAATCGTTATTCACCTTTCAAGGTGATCGTTATTGTTCCACCTTTCAAGTGTGCCCTTTCATTGCGATGACAGCCTAAATGAGGTGAATTTTGTACTGCTTTTGCTCAAACCTACAAAATTTGATGAACATACCCCGGTATGCGAGCTGCGATGGAGGGAGGAAACAAGCAGACAAGGCATGGACAAGCATGCTCGAGGTAGTACGGTACGCGTATCTGCATATCGTTCACCTGTGCAGCTAATTTCCTATATCAGAAATAAATTATAAAAATACGGACTCTATGTTTTAGTTAGCACTCATACAAATCCTCCATTGAATACGTCTTTCTGCGAGCAGCCTTTAATGTACAACCCTACGCGTACCTAACGCTGCACTTCTAGTTTCACCTATTCACAGGCAAATAAACACAAACGCATACACACAAAGACATGACGAAGCGATAGTGAGCGTTGGAAATCGAATTCCCGAGAAGGAATCGAATATATATCTGATCGGTCAAACGTTAAAGTTGCAAACAATAATCGTCTTTGCAAAATCGTTGAGGCGGTGATCGATTTCACATATATTAGCAAGAACAGTAGATCATAGCAAGGCGGATAATGGATTCATTCCCCAATTCTTATACATAAATAATATTTGATAAGTGCGCCATTAATCATTTTTAGGATCAAATGTTTCTAAAAAATTCACAAAATTTCTTCAAAAATTTATTATTTTCAGGGAAGGAAGCAAAGACAGTCATGAAATCCACGATTTGCTTAAAATGAGAAAAATCCTCCAATCGGATGTGATTCCTCAGGTTCGAACATAATGTTTCTTTTTCCAGATCTTAACCGTATCCTCAATAGTGATAGGTCATCTTACCCCAACAATCACTGCATAATTTTCTACCGCTAAGGACCAGTATTCGAAGAGATCGAACAATAAATGTCCCCTGCTTGACTTAAATCTCATAGATACGGTCTGAATAAAAATAATGGTGAAGTGACGCATAAAATGCCTATTGCGAAACATGAAATTCCACAAGTGGAGTGTGTTGATTGCAGACTGATGCAGGTGGATAGGTAGGCTGTAAGTTTCGAAGATGGTTCTTATTTGCACACCTTAAAGGTAAGGGAAAGGTTTGATCTGATTGTAATTTTCAGATTGAACAACTTTCACTACGTTTGAATTTAGCGTTAACGGCTCGAAACAATTTTTTCGACTCAACTGAGCTACAACCGATAGAAAATGCTTCGGTGTCACGAATCCAACATTGCATACAATGCCTTCAAGTTCTACGCTCTTCCACTGAGACATTGAAGGTGAAGCAATCAAATTGAGGTATATTAGGCAATGAATCTATGCTCATACTCGCATACACTTTTATATCTTTGTTCATTAAAGAATTCGTACTTTTGCAATTGGAATAGTGCATTGAAACATACCTTCACTGAATGAATCTTGAACATCTGAATCCACATGAATTTGAAAAAAATCGAGCTTTATTGTATGGCTGTGACGGCAATGAAATAAAAAATTGTGACAATAATTGACATAATTGACATTCCGGGCAGACAGTACATGAGGATGAAGAGGTGAATAAAATTATTTTAAATAATGAAAGCAGTCTAGCATACATTTCGAATAAAAAAAAGAGTATTTCAGAAGCATAATAAACTTGCATTATTCAGTTGTAAAATATAAAGTCATTAAAATCAAAACTTTGAAGCAATCCGAATTTTCCACAATAAGAATGATTTGATGAATTTTCTCCTATAAGCAGCTATTGTTTTTTCAAGGTGTTATACTTGATTTATTATTGCAGAAGTCGAATTTTTTACGAGCTGAATGGCTATCCAGGTTACAACGACAGGTAACAATAGCGAAATCCTATTCACCAAGTCCTCAATACGATGAGTGAGTTTACGCTTAAAAATTCATCAACAACTTTTATTAATCGCATTAATTATTTTCCTATGGTGAAAAATTACCGAATTCTTCGCTTCTTAAATTCTAGATATAGAGAGAAAAAAGCGCGGTCAATATCACTCAATTGTGCAAAAGCTCACCTGTGCAAAGATTTACCTGTGCAAAAAATTCTAGAAAATCATTAAACTTCCTTGAATAGAGTAGAAAAACTTAAGGAGCGCTTTTTGAGAGGGTAAGCAGAGTGCGAAGTTAACTATTATGCCCACTTGTTGTGCTCTTAACGATAATTGAAATTAAGTAAGCTTCCGATCGAGAAGACTTGCTTCCTCTTTTTTTATTATATATGATAAAGGTAGGTATACTGAAGTTATATAGGCTTACTGTTATATTTGTCTAACTGAAACAACTGACCATGAATGAAAGCCATCCTCAAAACATTCGAAATCAACCGCTTTTGAATGATTCCCATTCTCTAAACAGATAAAATTTAATCTTGATTTCTATTTAGAAAATGCGATTATCATTTTCATTGGTCAAATTTGCGATTAATTTTGTGAAATTCTTATTGTTGCTATCTATGATCGCCAAGTAAGCATATGGACCCAAATATTTTTGAAATTCAAAATTCATCACATGATAGCTGAATTGCGTATTTATTTGCGTTAAACGAATGTAAACGATCCGAAAATATTTTCAAGCCAATAGAAATATATGAAAATATTCAAAATTCTGCAAAAAAAAAAAAAACGCAGCGAACCAACAATTTTAGCCGCCTACTTTTTTAAACTTACAAACAATATTCACCATCAAAAGACTGTTTATTTAAATGGCAGCTTGTGGATGTGCTTTTTTTTGCAGTAATCATAGCTGGGTGACTATTTGCGCTTTCCGAAATTTCGTTTCAATTTGCTTCTCCTTTTTTTGCGTTTTTCCTCCTCCACACGGAAGTCTGCATCACTCAGACAGAGTTCATTTCAATGGCTTGCCACTTTGGCATTTTTTCCTCTCATTCGACTAAAAGTCTCTCATAGCTGCAAAAATTATTATCAATCCTTTTTTTCGCCTCATTGCTCTCTAGAGGTTCATGAATACTTCAAACGCTAAAAATTCTTCCATTATGGAGTTTTTGTATTTGCAGAGGGCAAAAAAAAGAGAAAGAATCTCTCTTTTAATGGTGAAATGTGATGATTGAGAAAATCATTATATGATTATTTCCCATTGTATGAGCACAGTGCCTGAGATTTTAAAGTTATAGTGGGAAATTTTGAAAATTGCATCGACCATGCTTAGTGATCAAAAACTTGATAAATTTTTCGTGCGAATTGACGCTGACTTGCTAGTGCATCGCTTCCAAAAAAAAAAAAAAAATATTGCCATCTAACGTTTTCAAGATTCACGCATATTTGAATATCTTTACCTCTAAATCTATTTGGAGTCGGTAGCGGTATTTGAGTTCTTTGAAACAAGCTTCATCGAATGAAGTATTGTACGCCCACATAATACTTCAATATTGGATCGTTTTAATGTGAAATTCGATTGATATATTGGAATGAAATTTAGTGCAGAAATTAGTAGAAGAAAAATGCCGAAGTAGGTTCTCACGCTATAGTTTATAAAGCGAAACCTTGAAATATTAAAAATATTTTCGGCATTCGTTTTTCTTAGGATTCTATTTTTGAAGTTTCAATTTCAGGATTAATCTTTTATTTGTGAAGATATATTTCGCTCATTTCAAGCAAGAAGTTATCGTACAAGAACGTTCCTACAATTTGTTTCTCCTACTCGGTAGGTGAAACGTTTTTCTTAATTTTTGTCAATCTAACGATATTTACGCTTAACGTAATTTCTCGCCCTCTCTCGGTTTATTTCAGTCTGCGTTCTATTGTACAAGCTTTTACCCACTTATGTTATGTTTGTCCAGTACTTGCTATCTACAGATCGTTGATTAGGCAAGAATAGTGTTCAGCTCAAAATTCTTTGCGTTTGTATAAATTCTCACGTTTTCAGTTCATTACCCTTAAAAAGTAATTCAATTTTTCATATTCAGGAAAAAATTAAAGTAGATGCGAAAAATAAAAGCATAAACGATTCAAGGTGAAGGTAATTCGGATTTCTCGAATCGAGTATCGATGTGTTAAGCCAACTCGAAATATAGAACGATCAGAAAAATCTTCTATTCTAGGAGGCAAAACTACCTCTGACAGAGTGTTCTGCTCATAGGATTCCAGCGAAAAAAAAGAGCTTGTCGAACGCAAATTTGCTCTCAAAGTGACAAAATTCTTAAGTCAAAAAGGTGTACATGTATGTGATTGCGTACGGATGTAAGCAACAAACACTCACGGATATTTTGCGGATTTGTTCAGCCAAACAAGGTTGGCCTGTCGATTGAGAAGGTCGTCAGTGGGTGATCACCGAAAGAGGTCATTTGGCCGGAGATCATCGAAGAAGGTCACAGCGGTCATTTGGCATGACGTGATATGACAATGATTAGCAGAATCGCAGGCGATGAGGGATAAACCTTCTCGCCTTTGTCGAGACTACCACGCAATCTCTGACATACATGTCAGACATAATCTGCGCTCGCCTTCTCAATCACTTCATAACAGTTCTCAGCAGTTCAATCCGTAAACGCCGTCTCTAACTATGTGGTTTACGGGACTGAGCTGACTATCTTTGATTGGAAAACGAGTATGCAATAAAATGGCCAAAATTGCTGAGTGATACCGATTCTATCAGCCACTTTCAAGGCCGATCTACGATGAAAATCGATTCTCAGCGCTCCTACCAAATGGCTATTTTGGGTAACTTCTAGAAACTACTAGCCATTGATTACAAAAAACCAAAATTCGTCTGACTCATCTTTTCGCATCAAAATGAATTCTTCGGGACTCTTGGGTTTCTCGACGGTATTCTGCCGAGAAACAACATTGCTGGAGGTAGTTGGAGCCCGAACTTAGTGCTTCTCGAAAATTGAGATCTTTAACTTCGCACCTGCTACCTATTTTCAGAGTCCTCCAACTCAGTGAGATCGAATTTTGTGTAAAGAATTTTTCTTTGTTCATAGAAGAACAAAGAAAACTGCGAGTACAAGAACAGCATAAATACGCGTGATCAGAAGAACATCTAGAATATACTATAAAGCAGCACTTCAAAGCACATTCATGAAATTTTCGGTCTTTCTGTGAAGTGATTCTTAAGGTTTTTTCCTGATATTATTCGATTCGTTATTTGCAGCTGAGATTGGTGAGTACAAGAACAGCATAAATACGCGTGATCAGAAGAACATCTAGAATATACTATAAAGCAGCACTTCAAAGCACATTCATGAAATTTTCGGTCTTTCTGTGAAGTGATTCTTAAGGTTTTTTCCTGATATTATTCGATTCGTTATTTGCAGCTGAGATTGGAGGTACGATTGGTCTCTACGTCGGTGCTACATTATTGACTGTCGCCGAAACAATTGTATTTTTCATCGAGAAAAGAACAAGGAAGTTTTTTATTAGACCGTCTGAAATATGAATGAGCTCGACGCCCGGCACTTCTAGTTGGAGTTACAAGAATCTTGAAGTATTTGATATATCCGGAGCATTGGATCCTGGCGTCATTCTTAAGGTGATTGCTCTTTTTGGGTATGGACTTTAGAAGTTCTGGTGGAAGATCTTAAAGGCATACGTAGAAAGATAGGCAAGGTTTTAAAGCTGCATTGAAGGACCCTCTTCTTTGTAATGAGGACGTTGCGACTTCAGAAGATGATATTTTAAAGTAGTGGATAGTTCTGCATTGATGCTACTCACACATATTACACAATCGGTTGCAATACCTTCTAGGAATGAGGAAAGTTATTTAAGAATATTGAACATTGTACATACCGAAATTTATTAGTTCGTTATCTATACATATCTATAGAATATGGAACAGTGGAAATGCCTATGGAACAATTGCATATCTATATGATATGGAAAAGTGGACGCATACCTTTGTTCTCCTCGAATGAATTGACACTGAAGGAGGGAGCGCTAAACGTGCAAAAGTTCAGTATCTAAAATTCCGTTATTTTCTTGACTATATATGATGAAAGAATGCTATTGAATTGTTGCTTTAAATGTTATGTTATAATGTTATAATCTATCATTGACGATTTGTTCTATTTTATTCAGATATTACATTTCCCTGTACTATCATACTCATCCTTCTTTCCATCTTCTTTCTCAAAAAAACAAATGTTTTTTTTTTCTATGCAAGGAATAACTTCTTTCCTAAAGAATAGCTATGAGGGCATCTCTTCTTGTTCGGTTATGATATCAAAACACCAATGAGCAAGGTAGTCTTCAACTATATGAAAAAGAATTGGCTATCCTTTGNCGGGGGTAGATTTAACGCAATGAGCAAATTAAAAGTTAAGACTACCATTCCAGATCAGTACTATTTTAAGCCTATAGTCAACATATCGCTTGATAATTTAATGCTGAATATTTATAACGCAATAGCAATGAGCATATTTATAAAAGAAAATGATTGTTTTATTATGATACGAATCATACACAAAAATGTCTCTCATTAAATACACAATTCATTATTGGAAAGCTAAGAAATCCCCTCAGGGATAATATTTTTTTTTGTTCGATTGTATGTATATCCTTCTCGATTACATTTATTGAATTTTGTGGATGAAATTGCCTTATCATTTCGGCGTTCTAATTTCTCGATGATGGCGGTTTTTTTTAAAAGGAAGATTTATGTGTAGCAAAAAGTTTATCGACGAGTCTCGTTGGGTGGTATGAACGATAGATGTATGACGCTGACAAATTAAAATTGACGTCTATTCTCTTAAAATGTTGTCGTGTCTGCCGCACGTTTCGAGTATAGCTGCAGCTTACGGATGGATAGTTCCTGTTTGCATAAGCGTTTCGATGGAGAAGTGGGATGTATGTGGGTATTTGCGGATGGGTGCGGGATAGTGAAGGGTATTTGAACCTGCATCCTGGGGTTCAGGCAACAACTTTAAAGGCGCCTTCAAAGTGAACTTTGCTATCTTTTCTATCGACCCCGGTCATCAAAATACTCGGAAATCACAAAGAACTGACAAAAAGTAATCCGACCGTTAGTGACATTTTTCAAAATATTATAGCTAGGCCAAAAGCACCAGCAAAAACTTAAGCCGCCGTAAAGATTAAATAAGAAGGAACTAGAATGGTTCTCTTAAAAGCGCATTTAAAGAAGGCCATTGCCTGTTGATTTTGTTTGTGTGCATGAATTTCTAAGTGGTCTTACATAGGAACCAGGAAGCATTTATAGGAAGACATGTAATTTTTAAAGTATGCTCGTTCCACTAAGTTAAATGGCCATAACCGTTTATGGTCATCAGAAATACAATAGCAATTTCAGAAATGCGCTTTCCTTTGCGTTACGACGTAACTCTCTAAATATAGTCCTTCTATCACCAAGCGCCATTACCACCATATTTTGAACTAGTACACTAGTTTTCACTACTGTCTTCCGATGAAAATAAGTAAAAATGCACCATATAGGTAGGTGCTTTTGCATTCCGGTCGAATAGGCGATCTGCTTGGTCCAAATATTTGAAACCAATGAAAAATCATTTTTTAGCACATTCTGATATAAAATCGTTTATCGTTGCAAAAACGGGAAAAAATAAATTAATTTAAATTAAACACTAAAATTTTCTTTCAGAAAATACATGAGGAGTCGCTAAACTTGAGCATTTAATTCATCAAATACTTAGTGCATTAGCTTCTTCACTAGAAAACGACAGCCATGCAAACATCTTAAGGAAGCATCAGAAATGACATGAGCGTTTGCACTTGCTGAAATTACAATTCAAACATTTTTCTGCTTTTTCTCCTCAAAGCTATCCACTCTTGTTGAAATATCGCAATTTCATTCTCATTTATTTCCATAAAGGCATAGACGCCTTCCATCTTTCACGTGTACGATTTCATGCGAAGACGCTTTACGATTAAAGAATTTCGTTGTAATTTTTGTGCGTATTTCGATCAATCAGTATAGATGAATATTATATTAATCTTGATTACAATATTTTTAAAGGTAATAGGAGTCATATTTTATAGTGTTAGTGCCTCTCCCATAATGTTTGTGAAATATATCAAGAATTACTTGTATAGCGTATTGTTTATGAAGTTTGAAATTGGTAGAAACTAGTGCCCATTCATTTTGGCCACCATTCTATACGTGAAGTAGCAGTTACTAAGGTCACCTACTGCTACAGCTTAGTGCCCTAAACTTCAAATACCCACCCGGAACTAAGAAATTCTCAAAGCTAATTAACTTTTAGCTGAGGAGATTATCAAAAATAATAGGAAATTCTTCAACTTTCAGAATGAGGAAGTCTGACATCGCACAAATGAAAACGGACATGCTAAATTCGAAACCCTTCTTGCTAAACATTGCTAAAAGTCTGCAATGCCTCGTGCGCTAATTGTGGTCGAATGAAGGGACGCAGTGGAATAAAATGCTCCATAATTTGACAATCAGATTGTTGTGATTCTTGCCTGCAATGATTTTGCAGCAGAAACATTTTCAAAGAATTTTCAGAAGTGTGGCAAGAAAACATTTTGAGCTTTTATAGGCTTTCGCAAGAAATTTGCTTAACGATTCTTGACATTTGTGTTTTCCCACTTTTGCTTGATCATTTAGTTGTGTTTTCTTTTTGGATTCATTGCAAGATTTTCTGAAGTCAACTTATTCGTTGATTCATGGTTGGATAATAATTGTTTCGGCGATGTAGAATGCTATATCCTTCAAACTTGTCAATGCCAATATATGCCGATGAATTAATATCTCATGTGAACAGCTATGGAATGAATCCCACTAAACACAAATTATTGCACGTAGGACGAGAATTACCTTCATTTATTGCTCTTAAATTTGGACTTATCATATTCATCATTCCCATCGTCCGCTCAACTCAAAATTGGTGCTGCAATATAAGTATATAGACTTGTCCATTCCGCAGTGACATGCCGGAAATCATATGTTTTAGTGCTATCATTCAGAGCACACGAATTATGAGGCCTCGGAGCTTGAAAATTCCGAACTTCGAAATTTTCCAAGGTTCGTGAGCATGCGATTTAATCCAGGAACTCCCGAGGAAATTTTTCACCTTTAAGCTCAGCCTCATTTAATTCCTATTCACGTTTGATAATGATGAGTGTAACCTAATGGCCGGCAATTCCCACAGTTACCACTTCGAATCATCCAAAAGATGAAACGAGGCAATACATCAGGTATCCAGTCAACGGGAAATCGGGAAGGCATCTCTGCACTAGGGGTCAAATTTTCGACAACCGCTTGAAGGCAGTCGTCCTCTTATGGAAAACGGGATTTGATACGCGACTTAGTGCGTTTCGTGCAGCAATTTAGGCAATGGACAGTATTTTTACCGACGCATACTGCGTATTGGTTTCAGATTGTTGTATGAGGATGAAAAGCAACTGTCGATACTTTGTAATATAAAGGTGTGGTTTCTTATTTGAGGGCGCTTTTTTATGACATGTGGTAGTCGTTATCCGATCGTGCCTTACCAATTTATATCCACCATGTTACTTGTTAAGTATGAATCTTAGATAATCATATTCCGAGGCATTAAATAAGTAGAAGTGGCATGAGTAAGAGTTCATCGATAAGATTGCAATATTTGATAGTTGCTCCTTTAGGAGGTGCTGTTTGACTATTACCATCGGATACTCAAATTTATGCAAACAAACAAACAAACAAACGAAATTCCGAAAAAAAAACACAATTAAATAAAGTTGAAACTAAAATTGTCCAAACCGAAAAAAATAAAGAGTAGTTCCGTTCCTCACTCTCATCGAATGGACGTGAAAACCGCCGAAAAAGGAACTTTAACGTATATCCTCATTTGGATAAATTCTTTTGCTAGATTCTCCTTCATGGAAATGCGAACATGAAATTCTCTGAAGCTATATTTAATAAGATATGCACTATCTATTGTTTCATCATTAATATTTATTATATTTCACAACGCACAATGATGGTCCTTAGGAATGCAATTTGGCCAGTTTTTTGCTTCATTGGCTATAATGTGTTACTTGTTAAGTATGAATCTTAGATAATCATATTCCGAGGCATTAAATAAGTAGAAGTGGCATGAGTAAGAGTTCATCGATAAGATTGCAATATTTGATAGTTGCTCCTTTAGGAGGTGCTGTTTGACTATTACCATCGGATACTCAAATTTATGCAAACAAACAAACAAACAAACGAAATTCCGAAAAAAAAACACAATTAAATAAAGTTGAAACTAAAATTGTCCAAACCGAAAAAAATAAAGAGTAGTTCCGTTCCTCACTCTCATCGAATGGACGTGAAAACCGCCGAAAAAGGAACTTTAACGTATATCCTCATTTGGATAAATTCTTTTGCTAGATTCTCCTTCATGGAAATGCGAACATGAAATTCTCTGAAGCTATATTTAATAAGATATGCACTATCTATTGTTTCATCATTAATATTTATTATATTTCACAACGCACAATGATGGTCCTTAGGAATGCAATTTGGCCAGTTTTTTGCTTCATTGGCTATAATGCATCATCTTCGCCTATACGGCAGCGAATCAACATCTATTTCGTCATATTTTAAGCGCTTCCATTTGCATTTGGCGATTAGTTGAAATGCCTATTTGGACTAGCCACCTAATAATCTATGAGGATCGCAATAAATTTTCAACAGCATTCGCAGTCGGTTGATCATGCTTCAAATATTGCTATTTTCCAATTTGTTCACTTCCTATATCCTTTGCATACTTACGAGTATTTATATGGATTATACAGAGTATTTACAGCGCAAATTTGAGTACAGGTGTGTTGAAAAGCAATTTCTTTCTGGAAAAAAAGTGTTTGCTAGATAAAAACGAAGGAATATAGTCTCCTTCTTGCATCTCGAAGTCGGCTGCTTAGTCGAATACTAGTAGACTGTCATTTGAATAAGTCTGATTCAAACGATTATACATTTATCAGTTAAGGACGCAACTTCAGCTGGGTATTGACCAGGTATATTCTGGTTAAATCTACACTTTGAAGGTTTCGTTTGCAGCTGGAAATTAGCCGTCTACCATAAAAATGTATTCAAAAATTTCACGTGTCAAGTTACATTACTTGCTGCCACTTAACAGAAGTGACGTGCGAGGAGAGTGAACTTTCGCTACGTATTGCACGACAATGATTGTGTTGTTGCACTTCCAATGTCAACCTGCACATTTTGCAACCTTTGCGTATTCATGTGCAGAAGAATTCGCCATACGGGATGGGGAGGGGGAATTTCGCTGCTAACTGAAGATTTCCGCATGCGAATGTGAAATTCGCACGCGCGATTGCTGCAGCCACAGCACGGAATGGCCGACGACGTTTCCGTGTGTATAGGAGCTGAAGGATCCATAAACGTCATTCGTTTTCCAATGAAAATTCAACGTTGTCAGGCGGCGGGTGAACGACCATATATGGGTTGTTGCTGTTGGCAATTATGAGAAATATTATTTTGCACTGTAAAGATGTTCATTGCCGAAGGTGATTGCAGCATAAATAAGCAGCAGTGTCCACGACCTCAACATAGCTGACAATATGAACAGGTTAGATTTAGCGTGAATATCAAGGACACAAAAGTTATAGAGAAGATAGGGTTGTCTTTTCCTATCTTCAATTTTCTTTTCTCATAGATAAATATTTTTCGAATCCGTTCGATTCAGAAGGCTACTATCGATTAAGTTCGAAGTACCTAAATTACATATTATTGCATATCCGGGTCGTTAAATAGCTGAGTGTTAAGGAGCAGAATTGTTTTTTTTTTGAAAGGTCTTCGCAGTGTACTAATGCTAAATTGATGAATTAGCCGCACATCGTTTCGTTGCCGTTGCTTCTTTTCTTGGAAAATATTTCGCATCCCTTTCACAGGCAATCTGTCATCATCACACATTTGCCACCTTCTATATTCGTCGAGCGTGAAGCAATGAAGTGCTCATTGAAGCACATCAAAGCTAATTTCATCGATTTTCGAACGAAATTCTCCGCATCACTACATTCCCTTATGCCGCCTCATATCGTTTCTCTTCAGTCTAATAAATCCACATTAGTCGTTTCGTACATCCATGCAACATTTGTAAAAATATTGACTACGCAGAATTGTCGCATCAATACGTTAATATAAGCTTGAACTTCAACTAATAATATAATAATTCCAACTACCTTCCAGCCGAAGCGTTTTCTGCTTCCCCGCTATGAAAGAATCACTTGTCAAGTGATCAAATTCATGGCCAATGTAAACATGATAGGAGAAATTATGATCAGTGATAAATTATTCATTACAGTTTAGTCCACAAATTTGCTCTAGACTGTAGATATTTAAGTTATACGCAATATTATATAAATGAAGCAAAGTTGAACATTTTTTCTTCCTCGCAAAGCTCAAAGCATTTTTCACATAGAATTTAAAAATACACACCCTAGATTATTTCACCTGGACTGATTTCATTTATGGTCGTTTGTTTTATTTTTAGCATCCCTTCAATAACAGAATAAACCAACAATTATGCCTTATGTTTGTTTCAATTTGTGATTGATCTAATTTCGGAAGTATATCTTGCAATATGATGAAAATCATTTAAAACGAGAATCAGATGAAAGCATCCCCAGGAGAGTCAGAATAAGATGAGATTTTTACAAGGAAATCTTTGAGGCTGCAAACCTGCAATGTTATTTATTTAATGTTAAGGACGCATACTAATACATTTGCTAATGTAGATTTCTGCAAAATATGCACAGAAGCTTTCATCGAATAGAACCCCTCAACATTGCACGACAGTGTGTTGGATGACATTCAAAGCCTAGGAAGGATTTCCTACAACTACATAAATTCATTACCTCAGTTTGCATCCGACCTATCCAATCAACAATATTCCATTTTCTTCAAGAGCATGCAGCAATTACGAAAACTGTGGATTTCAATCAGTTTTGCAGCAGAAACCTTTTTTTAAATGCTCGCCAGCACGTTTAAATTTGCCTAGCGAATCATGGCGATGTTGTGCTTGTACTTCCGCATGTATGCTTCCCATCACATTCACTTGCTCCATCTGCGAAATCGTAGGACGACTCGCTATTGGATCAACCACAAGCCTTGACCGATTCGGTTGCATTTTGCATCAGTTGGGCAAAAAAAACATCTACGAAACCACGCGAGTGAGTTGCAACAATATACGCTTTTGCAATTGCAAAAATATTTCAAAAATGTTGCTAAAAAGAAAGACGTCATAGCAAATGCAGTAATAAATTCAAATTTCAATCAGTCCGATCCTTCTGGTGAATTCCTCATAAAATATTCGTCTTTTTGTATTTGTTATGCAAATTTGCTCTTTAAAAATGCGTCGTGTGGATCTCGGGTCTGCGCATATTTTTTGTATATATATATATATATATCTGTTTTCTGATATCGCTTAGGCCGGACTTAAATAACTTACCTGATATAATGTTAATCCTATAGCAACCTTCTATACTACAGTTTATTTTGACTGATTAGATATGAAGGAGATTTTTTGGAGATGAAAGAAAATCCCATGTTGTTAAATTCATCGGGGGTTACAAGTGTGGATTTTTTGTAGAAGACTTGTGGCAGCAGTTGAATAAATTAAAAATCGAAAAGAGTGTGCAGCCTATTCATTTGCTAGTTTAATTCGCATGCAATCGTGCAAAAATTTTGCACACTTATTACTTACTAGTGGCTTACAAAAGCAATTGCATATAAAGAGGGAGGATGACGTTATGTGATTATTGAGGAAAGGTGAATTTGATTGAGGAAGGGGAGGGGAAAGTGGGATGGATGCAAAGCGCTGATCGTTCTATGCCTTTCAGCATGCATTTCCTTTTTTCTATGTGAACTACCGTGCACAAATACATAAGCAAAGACGTTGCATCGCCATAATTTCCCTCGCAAACAATGCAACTTAGCCAAAAATATGTAAAACGGGTCTTCGCGAGAAAATTACCGAGAAGGAATGAATTGTTTAAAACATATGTGCATCTCTACACTTTTTTTTCTTTTTGCTACTCGTTGACATTTTATGGAAGTTGAATGCTATGTTGAGCGGAATTACAAATGCACATAAAAGTGGTGTAAAATAAAAAACGTTTCGAACTAATGACGAAAATTGTCGTCTTTTTATGATGAAATATTTTGCATCAACGATTCCCAGATGTCATTGCAAAAAAAAAAAAATTACATTGCAATTGTCAAAACTGCAATGATATTGTTCTCAATTTGTGCAAGGATACTTTTTATTTGTGCAATTTTTTATTCAAAAAAAAATTGCAAAAACTAAACACAGATAGACAATACTTATCAACGTTACTAGATGCCGTATCATTGCAACGTTTTAGAAACGATGAGAAGGAAATGTAAGAGAAACAAATCGAGTTAGTCTGCATTGCTTTGCGACGAAATGAATTGAATTTAGTTTTTCCGTTGCAATGCATAAATTCGCATCATAAAGCGTTAAATTTACTTATGCTGCAGTATATTGTTCGAACTCATTGAGCATGAGCCATCCAGTTTACCCCAAAATGGATTCCTCTTCTTCACTATTGAATCGATATTGGATTTTTTTTCCACGAAATTTTCATTTGAATATTATGTATAACTCACACAATATGCAAATGCATAGAAGTGGATTAAAAGTTTCATTCAATAAACTATCTTCTAGTTCGATTTGTTCAGTACTCACTCATTTTTTCAACTTTAAGAAGTTTGTTTTAAAACAAAGCGGAATTTACTACATGTCTACGATTCTTTTGCAAGCGTGCTTAAATCATTGCACGTCTACGAATATGTTAATTTTATGTGTGCATCTGGGTGTTTGTATGTCTGTTTGTTCGATAGTTTCAGTGTCTCGTTCGTACGGGTTGATCACTCGAACACAGGTTAGTTCAGATTGAGATGTTAATGTCTGTTACGATCGAATCGACCTCTGTGCGAGTCTATGCTCCCATCGAAGTTGCTAAAGTTTTTTTCGAGGGAAGAAATTTAATTGCTCGAATTGTTTGCAATTTCTGCAAAAAAAAAAACCGAATTGTTCATCGAATTTTACATTGTCGATTTTTTTCGCCATTTTTCGATTAAGAACGTCGAGCATTAAGAAAAAAAAAACGCCCTAAGCTTTAGCGTCAAGCCTACGCCTATGTCCTTTAGTTCTTTTGCATCTCTATTCTTCTTGTCTATAAGATTTTTCCAATCTCATCTGTAAAGTTTGATTCGGGAAACTTCCGCCTTCCAATTAAAAAACAGGCATACCATGTAGCTGCAAACTTTGTAGAAAATGTAGATGTAGAAGAGATGCCGAAAACAATGCGGCAACTACTTGTTTGTTTGTGGGAAAAAAAAGATAGACTTTCATAAATATCGACAAAGCATTTGTGCGTTAAATTCATCAAAACTTTTTTCGACAAGAAAGAGAGGCTAGATAGATTTCCTTGAATAGAGTGCGTTAAGAGATATGGAAAAAGGTGTGCATAAGAGAAGCTGCAAGGTTAAGCGTTTTGAAGCGTTATTCCCCTCAAATAAATCAAGATCTTAAGTTACTGACCAAATTATTTCAAATATGTATAATAAAAATATTCATATCAAATTAACATAGCGGTTTAAGATAAAATTCTGTGATGAAAGTTCAGTTTTCAAGGATTTTTGCAAATCGATTAATATAGAATACAATCGGGCTAGCAGTGAGATTGCATGCAGACTTTCGGGCACTCTCGGGCATTCGTACTTCAACCGCAAATAGAGTTGTTCGATTAAGAAGAAGCTTGAGATAGGTGAGTCACTCGTATATAAATCTTATTCTCGAAACTTCAAAGTGCGATATTTACTAGCTATAGAATCGAAAAGTAAAACAACGCCAGGTACTCAATTATAAACACATGCCGATATAAATGTGAATAAGCGGATGCAATATTACCACAACGTGTTTGTTAATTGTAAATTTGCATAAACAGATGAAAATTGGTAGCTTTTCGTAGTGTGTGAATATTAGATTATTTTCAGCTGGATGATTGTGGCTGCAAATTTCTGCTTCAACTTTTAATGTAAATTTTATAATTCACTCTTCGAAAAGTTTGCCGCTATACGACATGCTTTTAGTTCCTATCAAAATTTGCAGAACATAACAGACCTATTAGAGAGATCATTCCCATTTCGTCTCACCCTTAAGTCATTTATGATCCTTCGGTTTCCCCGCGCAAACAACATATCCTTAGAAATGCCCACGGGTATTTGTGTACTCACTCTGCATCGAATGTGTGCGCATTGATGCATTTGATATGGTCGGTTCGTTGCCCTTTTCAGCGTTCCAATTGAATTCATTAGAGAGAGCCGACAGTTTCTTTTTCAAGCCAATCGTTATGTTTTTACGCTTCTCGTTATATTCGTTAGGAACGTATGATATATATTCACACAAAGAAAGATTTATAAAACATATTGCTTCAGGGGGCATATTGCAATCGTATTGTGCTTTTCTGTGGATCTTTATGGGTTGCTTTTTTTTCTTGCTTTTCACGTCCTTAAATTTTGCGCATTTTTTCGCAAAAACTCATGGGGAAACTTTTCTTTCTTTCGGCATTTATAAAAAACTTTTTTGATTTTCAAGCTTTTTCTCCGCTCAAGTTATTCATGAATTTTCTTATCATTGGGGAAATGATCGTCAATAGCACGATAGGTGATAATCTTATGGCTCATTAATGGCGATGGATATCATAGTGCAGCATTTTATTGATATTCGTTAGTGTCCTTCTAAAATGAGCCGTAATTATCTATCATATCAGTTATGCAAAATTAATCAAGGACGGAAGTTTCATCGATGCATTCATTAACACCTTCGCCTCAAACACAATAATCGAAAGCGAACGGAAATTAGCCCTCACTTCCGGGCATTTATATTTACATTTCAAGTATTTTAAATTTTGAAAATTATGATGAAAGTATATGTGAATAGTTCTAGTCTTTTCTTAAAAAAATCCTCATTATGCCAACTTGAAAACTTCGAATGAATGATTTACGAGTTGTGTGTTCTATGCTTCGTTTTATTGCTATTAAGAAATATTTATCAAATAGTAATTAATCATTTCATGCTCCATGTTTTAACGAAGTTTAGAGCAAGTTTAAAAGATTTATTTCGGCATTATGTTTAATCTGTAATCGATGGCTTTTTTCATATTGCCTATCGTCACTTTGTTTAAATTTTCCTCTTCTATAAATATTTACTCTTTTTTTGCGATTATAAAAATTTCCACTGATTAGTGTTTGTTTAATTAGCAATAAACATTAGTGAAAGATAGATACATAGAGGCAATATGAGAATCTCAGATGCATTGCTCAGACTTAAAAAAAACGTTTGAAAATGCGACGTTTATAAGAGTGAAGTGCCTGCAGAATATGTGGAAAATAACAGTGGGCATAAATTTTGCGCGAATTTTTTTGTGCTGTTTTTATCACGCAAGAAGTGGTAGAATGCATACTCTATTATGGCTGAAAGCAAGAAAATCAAGTTTGAACAACTATACTCAAATATGTCGATAATTGAAATATTTATTTCATATATTGATAAGTGTTTTATCATGCGCTGATAGATAATTAATAATAACAATAATAATAAAAATAATAATAATAATAATAATAATTAATAATAATAATAATAATAATAACAATAATAATGTATTATTAAGCTCTCAGTGGCAGCAATTTCAACTGCTGTCCACTAGCCTCAAATTCCTAGAGGCAGAGCTGGCGAAAGAGAAGATAATTGGAGCTTATTCAAAAATAGTTTCATTACTGGTCTCTGTACCTAGCAGTGATATTTTCCAGCACATACCCATTAAAAATAATATTGAGATTAGTGGCCTATGTTGACCCTAAGAGCGATTTCTTAATAAACGTTCAACTATCGTGCAAAAACATAATGTTTTGCGTTCCGGTGGCACGCACTACTCGGTCGCATTTTTACATATTAAATCATCTTTCGTGATCAAATGAACACGAAAAGGAAATAGAATTTAGAGCGTTCGCCGGATGTAATAAACACACAAATGCCTACACGCCAAGAGACTTGCCTTGCCGATTTAATAATCAGCTATACGCTTATTCTATGCGACATGTTAGCGTTATTGCTAGAACCAACTTGTTGCATCACCATTCCATTCCCTCCGCTGCTCCCCTCCTCTTCTATCCCCGTAAGTTCATTCGAACGCCTCTATGACGAGATCTTCTGAAGTTTGCAAACCTTTTAAGAGTCCAGTGATAAGCTTATTTAAGAGTCCCTTGATAAGCTTGTTGCATTTTGAATCTCCTGATAAGCTTTGATAAGCTGCGTTCAAGGATACTCTAGCAAGCAAATCATGTATAGAAATTGCTTAAGTGAGAGGAAAACATAAATGTGAGAGAGTTACAGAGAGGTTGAAGCGAGATGCACTTTAAGTAGTTAAGCCCGTCCAGGCCAAATGCTATGAAAAATTCAAACGCGGTGCAAAAACGCCTAATATTTATAGCTTGCATCCGCATGAACCAATCCACAATCAATTCTTTTGTCGGTCAATTCTGGATATTTTAACTTATGCCTAACTAATTCTGCTAAATATAACATATTTTCATTCGGAATAAACTCATATTAGAAAGTCCACATTTGAATTGCTTTTTTCGTTCACAGATGAGCACATCGAAATTCCTATAAACAGCCCTCATGTCATCTTTAAAATTTTAGTTCCCATGAGAAGTACAGCCAATCAAAAGCAAAAATAGAGGATTTAAGTCACTTATGTCAAATTATAGCAGCCAATTTCGCTCAGCATAGTGTTATAGTCGTTAAGTAAGAGTTGACAAGTCTAATTCAACAGTTTTTGACCGTTCAATAGCCGTTAAAGGTGTTTCACTATGCAAAATATTGGCAATGCATCCAGGAGGTATGTGCTATTCTGTCAGCTTTCTCCTGATTCACGTTAATGCCATAAAATAGTCATTCAAAATATTTGATGGCATCGATAAATCCCTCCCTAAATTCTATGAATGTTGGATCTTCTTAGTTTCCAGCCAACAGCCGAATCAATGAATGCAACGATGTAACTAGCACACTAGTTTCCGCTGCTAGTGCTTTTTTTTTTTTTGCACAAACAGAATCAGCATAGGAATTAGTCGATGCGTATGCTAGCTTGAGTAGAACACGTTCGTATATTTGTTGAACATATCCTTCATATTTAAACGATTGAAACAAAACGATATACTTTAGAGTTTTTCAAATTTTTCGCTGCGATTCGATTCTTCATAAAAGTGGAAAATATAACAAGAAAATAGCATTTATACGCGTAATTTAGGTGTTCAATTTTATAAATGTTCTTCGCAATTCTAATTTAGCTAAATGAAATTTAGCTGCGTAACGTATACAGAATGGATGGAAGCAATTTTCGAGCAATGAAATTTGCGCATAAGAGATGCATCATATATGCTAATTTCTATTCCTTTCCTTGAAAAAAAGAATTCCCCACTTTGGTTCCATGCGTTTTTGCAGATTTTCCACTCATTACTTTTCATATTCGTTAATTTTTGTGGTAGCTTCTTATTTCTGCATTTGATTGCGTATATACGTCTACTTATCCAATTATTCTAATTTCTAGCTGTCAAAGCTGAAGCAGTCGATTTCCTATGTATATAAAGTAAGTGACAAATTCAGCTTCACTCCGATTCCTTGTCTTATGAGTTACTCCTACTTCAAGGCGCCATATTACCTTTAAATCAATTTGCTTCGATTGCGAGTAGGATGTGGATTTATAATGTGTTTTTTTTTTCGATTAAGAACTTCATCAAGCGACTACTGTTGTGAGAGAATGCAATATTAACGAAGGTGCCCATTGTTTCTAAAACAGCGAAAATCAGCGCGAAAGCTTGAAGTAATCAGTTGAAATACAAAAATGAACGACATTTTTTGCATTGGACAAAGGTGTTACATAATTTTTCGATTGCCCCGTACAAGCAAATGAGTTTCTGATAATACGTGTCCAAATGTCCTATTTTTTGAAATAGCGAATAGGTGAAATCGGACTGAGAAACTTGTGGCTATAATCAGCGCTACATAACCATTCGGAGTTTTTAATTTCTATTCGATTCGTTGAATTTAACTCTGCCTAATGAGTTCGATTTGTATGAGGAAAATGAAGTTATATATGCTGAAAGGTTCCAGAGCCATGATTTTCTTGTGCGATCGATGAAGTATATGCCAAAAAAACGGACGAAATTTTCTAAGAGGCTTTCGTAACAGTGTTTGTCGCTTAGAAAATTATATTATAACCTTTTCGCCAATGTTTTTTGCTGCCGATTGGTGGCGATGAGTTCATACATTAAAATAGAAGTGTTCTGCATGCGCTAAAAATGCTGCCGAAATATAAAATAGAAATAAATGGATGGATCTTACTGGGAGAAATGAATGCCAACTGACGTGAAATTTCCAACACTTGTGTGTTTTTTATCAACGTTCATTGTTCGCTCCGCTGAACATATTAGACCCCCTCTCCCATCTTTTAATTTGGCATGTCGAACAAAAGGGCTACAAAATTTTCAGCTTCCATCTGAACGTTCAATATACATATGACGACGGCAGTCTATGTTTGTGGAATGCCAAAGTTTCTAAGAAGCACGTTCGACGGGGGCATTTTAAGCACTGTGATTGAACGGAGCTGAACTGTTGCCGCAGATAGACGGTATAGATGCGTTGCCGATCATGAATTACTATTCACATAGACCATAATGATGCATCTTCACATTGTTCTTTAACTCATCAACTATTCGTAATTAAATGCAAAAAAAAAGAGCATCAAAAACTGATAAAATGTTGCAGTTTATGATGGCTAAAAATGGCAATAAAATGGCCATTCGCGTATATTCAATGCAATTGTTAGGCTTATCGCTTTCAACGCCTTTTTTTTGGTGCCAACTGAGGCGTCAAAATTGAAAAAAAAAGAGCAAACGAGGGCGAGTGAGAAAAATTTCGGCAATTTCAGCAATTGATAGAGCGCACATCTTCATAATCGTCATATTTATATGGTGCTGTCTTTTGAAATTATCGTCTTTCTGAATTGAGCCTCTTCATTTACTTCCTCTTTTCCTTGTTTGCTTTCCCCCGCTCCTTCTCCTATTCCCATCTCCTACCTCTGTTTCCTTTCTATCCTGCATTTCTCGAATCCTTATCGAATATTAGTTCTTCGATTTGCAACTCCTTTGCTTTAATTATTATATTTTCGTTCTCTTGTCTTCCTTTTCTATCCTATCGTTTCATCCTTCTATCTTAATCTTTGAATCGCAAATTTTTCAAATATATCACGTATTGGATTTCACGGTTAATGTCGAATCTTTTGCGCTATCGTTGTATATGTTAGCAGTTTTGCGATATGTCAGTTCTAAAGAAGACATCAGTGGATTTTGATTCAGGCAAATATAGGAAATTTTGCTCTCTGTGAAAGTGTTCCCTAAGAAATTGGTCCGGGAACTGCGAAATTTTTAAGCTACTGAGTTCCAGATTCCTCGGAGTTTCAGTTGCGTGGTCCTCGAGGTTGTGGGGTCTCAAATTTTGAACGCAGCGAGTTTTTGATAGCATCCTATTGCCATTCGCAGTCCTTTTTCATATGGTGCCGGCGTACCGGCTTTCTAGGCACTCAGTCTACGTAGGCGGAAATTCACCCCAGATTTCCGTTCTTCCAGAGTTCCGAACCTTAGAATTTTCCACTTGAGGTAAGAAGCAAGTCTCACTCATTCCTGAAAAAAAAAACGGCAGAGTATAGGATGATGACTAATTTAATGCTGTGAAACATACACACGAAACAATAAATTGTGTTTTCACCCTATAGCCCAGATGGTGCATGCTGCTCGAATTTCAGTAAATAGGATGATTTTTTAGTGTGTTTAAAGGAAGCCGAATGTGATTCGCAGCTGAAAAAAAAAATTAAAAAAAATTGCACTTGAACATAGGGTGGGGAAATAGCATGGAAGAATGGTTGAGCAATTGAATTCGGTAGAACGAAAAAGTTTACAGCACTCTAGAAAATTTTCTGAATTGTTAAAAATTCAGGTTCCTATTCGAATTATTATTAAATAAATNTTTTGGTTCTCATATATAATAAGCATTTATTGATATCAATGTTTTTTTTTAGTTGGTAGGCACCGTAATTCTCTGCTCATAAGTTGGAAGGTGATGCTCATAGATGACGGAACGTCTATCATACGATCAATTTCATGCAACATTGATTGACATATATTGCTCTATCGAATACAGCTTTGCAATGTTGCGGTGTCATATTGCATTAGTGTCTTCATTCGATTTGTGAGAACAGCGTTTTACAAGAATGTATTGCAATTTTTGCAACATATATTGTTGTTAATTGATAGAATCAAAAGTTTTAAAGTTCAGATTATACACTTTAAGGTTTTCTTCATTTGTGGATTTTCAAACAACAAATCGAATCATTTTTGATGAATATTTTATCGGTTGAACAACTAAATGAATAACAGCGTAAAAATAAAAATGAAAAGTTTTTTTTATTAGTGACTTAATTTTGAGTGAATTTATTATTATGCTAATGCCGACACAATCATAACTAATGAATGCTAGGTAGACATAATTTAATGTCAAAAATATATCATATGTTAACGAAATGCAAACGGTGAATCTTTGCAGGGAATCTATCACGCACAATGTGCTCTTTTTACAATTCGTCTCATGAGAGGATGCATTTTCCTGGATATTTGATCGCAATAATGCGTACTCAATAATACATCAATTTCTTAACTAAACCGATCTCTTAGTGCAAATGTCTCAAAGATATGTTGCCATCCCTCCTACTAACTGCCATTCAAATTCTTTCACTCCCTGACTTTCTCATTCAAACATAAAGGGTCAATACGGAAATTGCAAGAGTGAAATTTTCGTATGAGGCGATCAGATATTCAATACATAAAAACATCATTAATGTATAGATTAAAATGACTTAGCCGCAACTTGAAAGATGAAGAAATGAAAGCGGCAAATTGCAGATGTCTAAAAGCACTGAAGCGGAAACTGTGTAGGATATTATTTGTGCTGCAACATTTTCTAGTAACCTGCAAACTGATATCCATGTCAATTACGATGAAGCGAAATTGAAATATTTCTGTTGATGAGGTATGCGAGAAGCTGCACGCAATTTTAATACAAAAAAAAACCAGCATTTACTTAAGCAATATCTTTCTAACAATTTAATATCGGTGATCGTATAAAGATACTGAAGTATAGTATTGCAAAATAGTTCGGCAGTAAATAATGAACGTTATCGTTAGCAACATCGGCACACTAGAGTATATAGTAAGTTTCAAAATCGATTATACCACCAGGTTATGAACAGCATGTTTAGTAAAAATAACCTCATTTCCTAGTCTAAGAAAATATTCCAGTCAAAAGTTACTATAAACCAAACAACACTTCAATCAGTTGTCAAATATATTAGGAGCCTTCAAAAGGCTATGGAAGTCGTAAAGAGGATTATGCATTGTGCGATGAATTTTCATCTGAGGGTCTGATTAAACTCATAATGCTTTCGGAAGTATCGTTGATGTGTATATGGGGAAAAAGCAGGGCTTAATACATTTTTTTGTGGGTTGCCATTACGAACCGATTTGCTTACTGGAAATTTGCTAGAAGATTCGATCACATAAAGATGTTTTGATCAACTTCAGAAAAAAAAATGACGCGATATTTTCCCACTTTCGAGAGCAACCTTTCATACTAAATAATATTAAATACCTCTCATAATCGATATACACAATTTCGATCTGAAGTTATATATATATATATATATATATATATATATGGAAATATTTGGACTTATGAGCTTAACTGCAAACAGATGTGCAGTCATTTGGCACACCTCTCGAATAGTTAAAGCTCGGTGAGTCGAAAATCGCATCAGACGATCTAGCAAAATATGCATTGCTGCATTTTTGCTAACATAACCAAGCGATCATTCGTTTGCATGAATTGTCAAAAAATAATGCAATATCTGCACTAATGCATTTTGATCTTATCGGATCCACCAGCTCGTGCTCATCTTCTAGAAAAGATTATTGTCGTTTGTTTTTGTACATTTGCTATAGACGGGTGCATCATGGCAACGTTGCATTTGCACTACTTAAATATGCTATCTTTGTACAAACATGATGTTGTATAGGCATGCCTTTATAGTAGTTGCTTGATGTTGACTCCAGTAAGGTTGCAAATATTTATATGCAAAATAAAACTGCATAAATTTGTCTTTAGTAAGTAATTAAATGGAGATTTATTTATATTATTTCTATAAAAAAATTTTTTTATAAGTTTTCGTAGGACATAAAAAATTTCAAGTGTTACATTTAAAAAATCATTTTTGCGATGGTTCCATTATGTGATTGTAATAAGGAACTTATGATTAAATTATATTTTTAGCTCTATAAGCTAGCGCATTGTTTGAATGAAATTTTTGGTCTATTTTTTTCCGCTATATCAGATTCGTTATGTGATTTTCCCTCATATACGAGTTAGACGTTTGCAAATATTTGCATATTTCTTTGCAAATGATTGTTGCGATAGTTGAAAAAAAAAAGATGCAAATATTTGCATATTTCTTTGCGAATAATTGTTGCGATATTTGAAAAAAAAGAGGTGAAAATGCAAAGAAGATAAGATGGTATGTTATTGCAGTTCGAATTGCAATGTGATTTAGGTTATAGACATCATTCATTCAGAATGTCTGCATTTTTCTTCTGAGAATTCGGTCTTTCAACATCTTCAATAGTGACTATGGTTGCTTCGAAATAATTAATGTGGTTTCTTTTTCTATTAATATGCAAGGATTAATGCGGCCGTAGTTCTTTTATCATCTTGGATAACGCAATAGAATTCTGCCTTTTCAAAACTTTCTAAGATCTACTGAACTATTTCTGCAATTATTGCATCCGCAGAGTGATCTCTTTGAAAGTACGCTACACCGAGGAGCATATTTGTTTCGTGTAGTGCAGATTTTTGCAGAAATATTCACTTTTTAAAGTTCTTCAAACTGCTAGTAGTAGGCTTATTTATTTCCGGATTGATGGAGCGTTTTTTTTCGCCATTTAGCTCATACGGAGTGGTAATACTACATGCTTCGGGAAGTTTTCTGTAAAGCAAAAAACATTCGTAGAGACCTTCAAATAAATATATATTTTCTAAATCTTAGAATCTCATTTGCAATGTTGTCTAAACTTGGCATCTTATGGTTTGATGATTTCACAACCACTAAGAAGGCAACTACATAACCTATCATCCTATTAGGCTTCATATAAAATCTCTTCTTACTGGGGTAGATTCTGCGATCCTTTCTTTGTATGATCATAGCGTCAGCACAGCGGGATATTTGCTAAAAATATTCAAATTAAGTCTCTCTCTTCTTTTGGCATTGTTTTTGATTGAAATGCTTATTAACGTTGTCCCAAATTTTGTGGATGTTTTTTTCCATATTCTTGGAATTTTCTTTCTACGTTTCTCTTTTCGAAATTCTTTTTTCAAATAGTTTTTGTCAACGTTCCATAGGTGATGAAAACGTTACCTTGTCAACGTTACCTGAAGTGATGAAAAACTGTCTACAGAATATCCCTTACTTGCTCTACAATCTGCTCATAAGTGTCAACATTTGCATCTATGTTAGAGTGAAATTTATGTTTCACATCTCTTCGTAGCTTTTTTTCATGCTCAAAATTTGTTAACAATCATCAACGTTATTTGTTTAGATAGATCTATCCTGTTTTATGCAATCCCGAAGTAGTTTGCATCAATTTTAAACGCCAGTTGTTTTGTTTGAGCAAATGTTTCTAGGCTTTCGTATGCAAGTTGAGAAAATAGCGAAATAGCCAATTGTGGTCGTCTCTGCGTAAAGCGTCACAAGCGATCACCTGCTTGCCTCCGGATGTGACTCAGCGATTTCCATTCTCCTTGGATCTTCTCTTCTAGCAGTTCTTTGGTATTGTTCACAACTTACGTATTGTTCACAACTTACATGCGCATATGGGGTGACCCTTAGGTTCGTGCGTTGGCTGCTTTATCCCTCGTTCCATGCACTACGTGTGTACGTGTGTTCATCAGATCCTCTCTCATTCTGGTATTTGATGGTAGAAGCCACGGTTTTTTCCACTGACTATTTAGGTCCAACAGGTTCTGTCGAATATTCTCAGTTTTAAACTGCACTTGCAGCACATGGATATTTTCTATAATGTGCTGTAAACCTCCCGCTATAATTTCTATAATTATCGCGCATCTCCTTGCACTCAATTATCATTCAAAGCAGAATTGCAGCACCCCCCTCCTGCACCAAACTTCATAGTTCCAACTTCATTAAGTGCTAAATTTATAGTAAATCTCATACGTGCGCATCAACAATGCTCATTTGCCTCACATATGTATGTGCTCGCATGTCAAATGAACATACAGACATATGCATACACACGCAGATGTGATGATAGCATAATGCGTTCTGTGAATGTAAATTTGCAACTACAAGCAAAATTATAAAAGAGCATCGAGCTGAAAAAATGACACAATCCGAGCGAAGTATTCATTGAGTACCTTATTTATTTTACTAAAGCTTCTCGAATATTTGAGGCGTATCAGATCTCGTTGACGGATTGCCATTATCGAGGAGCACTCAGCAACCAATCACAGTTGTTCAGCACTTCAAAGCAGCCTTTTGAAATTCATTTGCCATCAGTTTAGAGCTATATACAGTTGATGACGATTTGTTGCAATAAATCAACAACATTTTGAGGCAGGCCAACGAAACTTAAAGTATTTTATTGCGCCGAGTTTTTCTCATCAATAAACATGCAAGCGATTTGAGGAGTTTATGCATTTCTTCTAATAACCGAAGAGATCTATCAGCTGAAAAGTTCATTTCAAAATTCACCTATCGCATGTCGAAGCATTCAAGAATGCAAAATTGTTACGAGAAGAAAAAACATTTAGTTAATTTCAATAAATTCGATAACCATCTCACATATCCCGTCTATTTGTTGTCAATCGACGTTTTTGCAACTCTAAATCCGTTCAGTTTGGCGTCGG
This sequence comes from Baylisascaris schroederi, assembly GCA_006503575.1. Taxonomy (NCBI): domain Eukaryota; kingdom Metazoa; phylum Nematoda; class Chromadorea; order Rhabditida; family Ascarididae; genus Baylisascaris; species Baylisascaris schroederi. Next base: position 51,460 of record QEWY01000426.1, read on the forward strand.
AAATTTTAGCAACTCATTGTGCATTAATTATAGCATGCAAGACTGAAAAGAGTGCCTATTCCACAAAAGATAGCCAATTTATAAACGATTTTTGTTCGCACAAACGACTACCTCTTTTATAATATTTAGTTTCACACTTTCTATAGGGTAGATATGGAAAACATAAAATGCTCATCAATGCAATGCCATTCTTCATAGCTTTTACTGTTGGGTGATATTCCTTCTAAAACTATATATTACGAAGTGTTACGTTGAAAGTTGCTGATACAAGCTTGCAAGCATGATCCCCATTGTACCTCCAAAGGTAAAAAATTTACATATTTAATTAGTATTCTTCTAATAGCCAGTCACTCACTCAGAGAATGAATATTTAAATCTCTACACTTGTCATGTTTGGTGATACTTTGCCTGTTAAGTAAATGGTCTGTCATATTTGTAGTAGGCGATTAACACGCAACGCGAGCCGATAAACGATGAAAATGCATTTTTAATATTCATATGAGCCTTATTCAGGCTATTTTTTTTTCAAAGCTAAGCAACATCGCTGAATTTTCTTTCACTGTTTCATCGAAATAACGGTAGCATAAATTTATCTACAAATTTTAAGCATTGATTGTGTTATTTTGCAAAGGATGTCGATTTCATCATTCGGTTGCAAATGCCGTCCTTGTATTTTTAGTAAAAAGGCATCTGATATTTCAACTTAGCGCCTTTTTAAAAGGACAACATAATCTTTAAAATTTACACTTCATACTTCCGTTTCTCATAAGAAGCAGACGAGAGGGATAAGATGTGCCTGAAACTTTGTATGGCTGACGCTTTTGAATGCACAGACGATAGGAATGACTGAAGCACGGCTGACGGTAGATGAAATTTTGATACAACAACATGAAACGCACCCGCTCTCTTCCAACTTCTTGAATTGGAGAAGCATTCTGATTGTGTCAGCAGGTAACCGATCCTCACATCCGTTTGCTCCTCTCGGTCCAGTTTTAGCCAAAACATACAGGATGAAGGTAGAAAATGAATATGATGTAGTTTGCTGTTTTTGAGCACTTCCTTGTTGAATAAAAGTTTTCGGCAAATATTCTGAAAACACCGGTCCCTAAAAATTTCGCAGAAATTTCAGTAGCTACTTTCAACAATTATGAAAATAATTTATAATGAAAGCATTTCCTTTAGTGGAAAAAATTCGCTTTAAAAAATTCGTTGAAATTGAAATTAGATTTTTTTCCGACGGAATCACTATTTCATTACTGCGCACAATTGTTTAGCAAATTACATTTGAAACCGTTTCAATGGATTTCATTTTTAAATTCGCATTGTTCTCATCAAAACTTGAAAACTTGGACACATACATCGAATCATAAATCAAAGAGCTTATATTGGCAAAACGATATCTATATAATCGAAATCTGCCGTCGAAATTGCTTCTTTCTTTTCGTATTGTGCTTTTTAGCTTCTCAATTGTTCGCATGTCGTTGGTAATGTTGAGGTGTTACTTTTTGTACAGCAATAACGGGCACCAATAAATGTGCAAGCAAACGGTTCGATGGAAGAATTTAAGCATCGAACGAGTGAAGAGCCTCGCTCTCAAAACCATTGAGAAAAGGGCATCAACGAGGCAAAAAAAAGAAAAAAAGATACGAATTCGAAATTCACAAAACGTTTCATTTAAATGATGTGTTTGAATGTGTGGGCTTTCGAATGTAAAATGACTGCTTGCCTATACAAGCCTCATTCAATGAATATTTAGCAGTATATTATGAGACTCCATATTTGAAGACTACATTCGGCTTTTCTATAATGACTTTCATATAATGTTACTTATATTCTTTTATTTGTGCAGTTTTTCGCTTCGTTATCCTCCATGAAAAGTATTTTCACTTAAAAATAATTCATTATTTCCAATCAACAAATATTCCTTTTTTTGCGACTTGAATTTATGTCAGTCGACGGCATAGGAGGAGGGGATGTAAGAAGGTTCATAGTGTTGGTTCACGTTTTGCCAGCTTTTAAGCACATTACTTATGGAAAGAAAGCTTTTCACACATATTGTATGTGGCTTCTATAGGCGACCTTCTGCTGATTTAAAATGTTCTTTTCATTCAGAAACATCGCAGTGAGCTCCTCTTAATCGATATATTTTTTTTAGGTAAGTTGCTTTTCTTATCCTGTCTTACTGCTAGCAAAAATATATGAATGTAAATAAATAAAAAGATAAGTAAATAATTATTAAATAATTATGTATTTATTTATTTATTTATTTATTTATTCAACTCGGCAAAGTTTAGGTGTATTTATTGTATTGTGCATCAAAGGCTACGTCTATAAATAAACATAATCAAATGAACGCATCATAGGAAATCTCCTCAGATGAGATTTACAGCTTGGACAGCGTTTAAGCGTGCCACAATGGGTCCTCTCATAGGCGCTGTTTGCACCGCTCGGCGTCATCGTTGTTTGCTTTGCTCATTTTTGAACAGAACCTATGGAAGTGCTATTATATTGTCGTATCCGTTCCTGCATTGTTTCCTTTCCCATCTAAACTTTCCAAAATCAAAAATAGGCTGATTCATCACTCTTTTAAACTCACTATATTTTGCGTTGTTGGGCTGATCAACTCGTTGAGTCGACATCACATAGAAAAGGTAGGTAAATCAAGTTCGGACAACTAAGTGTAGTGAGGTGATTGAATTTAACGCGTAGAATTGATTAACGCTACAATGTATTGAGTTAAGATTGATGTAGGCATTAATTCAATTCCATAGCAAATATCCGCTTTGATCTCTCAATCGTTATTATCCGTTAGCTTTAACTCGTTATCATATCCACATTTATAGTTTATTGCAATTTCAATATCATTACACTCATCGCATATCGATTATGTACACTTATCGATCTTTTAAAATTCTTTCCCCTCAACATCGACTTATTTATGTATTGCAACGTTCCTTTCTATTACTCATTTGCCTAATAAAGTTTGAATAAGTGAAGAAGTCGATAGATGCGCAGAAATATTCAAATGACCAACTTTTTTGTGATGTACCATCAGTTACCTCTTATTTCTCCTTTTCTGCTCACTTTTGGAACTTACTCAGGAGTAAAGTTAATTTTTCGATGCCTTTGTTGGACTCTTAAAGCTATATGAGATTATTTATTTAATTCTTTTTTAATAAAATTAGTCAACATATATTCTAATGATATTCCTATGATAAGACTATTAAGTAATGAATTCCCTTATCAAACACTCACTTTAAGGGAATATTTGTTAAGAGCATAAACGATTTCGTTTTTATAATAGAACTCTTCGCATGTGTTCGGCTGCGATAGATTAGTAAACCGGAAGGACTATGTATACGCTACTCAAGCCTTCTCTCGTTGTAAATTTTAAGTTATCTCATTGCATAAACTTATTTTGGCGTTTCGATGTTGAAAAATTCAATTGTTTGCATATTTTTTTCCTAAAAATTTTCATACGGGAAATGAAAGCGAGAGGAAAGGAAACATTGAAAAATTTCAATGTTAAAAATATCTGTGAAGAGAGTGTCGATGGCTAAATTCGACATCAACTATATTTTAAAAGAATTTCGAATAGAATAATAACAAGACGCACCAGAACAAATATTTTTGCATCATTATGTACGTGAATTGAACCGTTAAACTGCAGTTTTATGGCTCGATGAACAGCAATCAAGAGAAAGCACCAATATGCTTTTATGACTCTTTTACCTGGTTTGTTTGTTTTTTTTGTTGGTCTTTTTGCCTAACGAAAATTACCTATTAAAGGTGTTCTATTTTCTTACCTGTCCACATAATTGGGACTCTAAATACTTTCTATCGATTTCAAATAAATTGAAGTTCTAATTATTCGAACAGCTTAAGTGTCTAAATTCGATCAGACGCTTCTCATCTTTTAATTGTGATAGAGTTGAGAACATTTGGCAAAATATATTGACCTCAATAATCGGATAGATTCTACTAGCTGAGAATAGGCTGTTTTCTAAGTGGCGATGCACCACCGCGAATCCACGAAACAACTAGTGACTCCGCCCTTATGAACAATGATACTCAATTTTTATAATGTTCCAGAAAATTCATTGAGAAAGTTTGTTATGTGACAGACTAAGTTTAGGTTCTGATAGCTTTCTTCATCCGAATCAAGAAATTAGCGACAGTCGAATATAGGTTCAAAAACTGCGCACATTATCCCGTACTGTTTACAAACTATGTGCAAAAGGTCTTAAGCTACCATATCCCACCTTCTATTTTTTTTCGTACTTTCGAGAAATATGCTCCATATGAAATAGAGGTAATGGTCATTTACCCTCTGGTCAGTAGAGACCATCTGCCTTTCTCGACAGGTAAAGAGAGTTGTACACTACACATTTCGCAGGAAGATGTCTCAAAGTCATTAATATGTGTATTGCTCTAAAGCATAGTTCTTTTTGTTCAAAGCCTTTTGGCATATGAATAGTAAGTGCGTTGTTTCAAACACCATTTTATGGGTAATCTAAGTGCAATAGATATTCGATAGTACACTATTAAAGCGTTGACAACAATCGTTGAGCATTGGAAAATATGTGGGTTGTTTTTTTTTTAATTTTTCAGTAGACATGTTTTACATTTAAATTTTCTCTTTTCGTGTCAATTTTTTTATGAATTTCCAACAAAAAAAGTCGATTCACTTTCATACGAACTACAACATGCAAAGTTGCGCTTAAGATGAATAAATGAGTCTCTTATTTTACAACATTAAAAGAAATTTAAAAGTATATTTTAGATGTACTATCGAATTGTGATGTAAGTGTAGCAAACGAGTATCATTGTAAGCGTTCAGTGCGCACAACAAATGCGTCTTCGAGTGTTCACTCTCCTTATCTCTGCGATGATCGTTCACCATAAGGTAACTTAATTAAACTAAAATTTCCTATGTTCTCTTTGAAATAAAAGTTCACCGAATTTTTTTTAGCAATTTAGCAAATCAGTATTTTCAGTGCTAAATTCACTTATTTATGATGTGATCGAAAAAGAATGCGAAGAAAACAATGACTTATTTGTAAGTATTTAGAGTGATGCGAAACGGCGGAAATGCCCTGAGGGTGCATGGAAAGAAGGTGCTATCGTCAACTCAATCATGAATAACTATACGAAAATGTTACCCGATGCGGAAGATGCTGTCCAAGTGAATGTGGAAATACATGTACAGGCAAGCTATGTTTTATTCGGTCATCAAGATGTAATAACAAATAGGTTTAGTTACAGGTAGGAAGCACTCAAGTACTTTATGAACAAAAAGTTATATTTTATTAGTCATAATATTCAATCATCTGGTCGATGAAGTAATTCGAGAAGCAAAAGAAAGCAATGCTTGTGTATATGATAAAAGTGTATTTGAATGAGGGACATTGTTAAGCAGAGATGCTGCTAGTGGCTTTCGTTACTCAAACTAAGGTTGGCATATGATAATGAATCGCAACGATACAATAGCGATGTTATAGCTCAACCTGTTTCACTCTCTTCTTCACTATCTGCTATCAATAAGTGAGATAAAGACGCTACTCTTATCTCCTACTCCTTCACCTTAACTCATCCCGAATCTATGCTAAAATTTCAATTTTTATAATCTTTTTAGTGAAGCTTTCAGTCAAATATCTCTAAATGGTTGTCTGCGAAAGGCGTATTGTTTAGAAGCAATCTGTAGAATACGTTTTATGCATAGTTTCACATTCGCATTAGAAAATTTTAAAGGGACGGATGGAAATGGAAGCAGTTACGGTAGAGAAGAAAAGAGTTTATCCACACAGTAAGAAATGAGAAGAATTTGATAGGTGAAGGAATGAGGGAATATACTCTTTGCTTCTTAGGTTGAAAAATAATAGAATGCTATTGTGCATTTTTATTATTTTTATTGCATATGAAATTTATGCATAGGTAATGCTGGAAATGTGATATAAAAAAGATTGTTTCATAAAGATTTTGATTCTGTTTAGGATATTTCATCTCTGAATGAAATCACATCCGATTTTGAAATCGATATATTGTTCTCACAACTTTGGCATGACTCAGCGCTCAGTTTTGTCAACTATACAGCATGCAAGAGGAATATTACAATGGAATCAAAGTGAGGTTAAACATTATTGAGGCGCCAATTTTCCGGAAATATGGTTGATATTTTTATGCTATAAGACATATGGTTAATACTTGTGTGCCGTTTCCCTATCTTAAGAAGATATGGTTGATATTTGTGTGTTGCGGGAAAATACGGTTATGGAGTTTTGAGTGGCAAATAGCGTGAGAGTGAAAAGAAATTGCCATGGAGAGGGTAGAGCAATTTTGTGTGTAGCCGTTTTTAGGGTTATAACGCTATGAATGCAAGGCAACGGAAAAGAGATGTGTTTGCTATTTAAGAATATAAATCTTTGGAAACTGAACTTGAAGCGATGCAGTCACATCCTTTAAAAAACGATATTCTGCTATAGCGACACGATGATATTTTGTGTTTTTTATGTTCGCAATTTGGCGATTAAAATAGCACATTCGTAAAAGTCTTTCGGGCGTTAAAGCTAGCAGATCTTTAACGTTTCCGCACTCTGAACTTCATATATGTTTTCATTTTATGATCATGTAGTCTAGACAGCGATAACGTTTCGATTTTTTACAAGCTTATGATTAATATTGAACATTATGCTTGGATAAACTTTGAAAACATGATGAGTTCAATGAAACTCATGATGTTTGATAGGAACAGTTTGCGAGGTGTTGTTAAAAACAGAGTAACAAGAAAAGAAGATTGCCAGAAACTTCATTAAAATATGAAGTCGCAGCCTCGAACGTTATTGCCACCAAAGAATATTTCTTTGTTTCCTCACATGTACTTTATATATATATATATATATATATATATATATACTGTACTCGGTAGTCTCATACTGTCAAAGGTGTTGGTAATTCCAATCTGAGTGAATGCTTTACAGGTATATAAGTTCAATTTGGACTCCAAACACTTGCCTTATCAATTCGAAAAAAACGATGATTCATTCATCTCCTACCGCGAATATTATGTTTATTCTTTACGAGGTATCTGCCAGTTTTATGGTCGACGATTCCTTCTTTTGTGAATGTTGTTTCTTTTTTGCTGCACATATTATAGAATATCCAAGTGAACTGACTCAAAGTTTATTGTCGGCTATACGAATCCGGAGTTCATGTTTTTGATTATGTGCATTTTAAAGTTCGAAGTGGCTATATTCGATAATCTAACTTTCAGTGTTTAAAATTCGCATGGAACTTTCTAGAATCANATATATGCTTACCTGCGCACCTTGCTGAAATCTTCTACCCGGCCATTTGAAGTGTAAATCCGTACATTTTATCACTCTAGCTAGCATACTTCACACTCGATATCTTAAAAAGGCGTGGGTGGTGTTAGCGTTGTCAACTGAACAATGACTTGTCACACCCGTAAAGCCTTCCTAAAAAAGTTCTAGTGCTGCTATCATAGGAAAACATCGTATCACTTGATTTACTGAAGTTTCAAATGTCCTTCTCCTGCGGCACTCTATGAGATCGATTCGCGAAAGCAATCTAAGGCCCATAACTTGATGGCTTGCAAGTATTTCAAACATTAAGCATATATTTCTGCTCCGGCAACATTTTTATTCCAACCACTAAATAATTGATTAGATGTTAAGTGCGTGCGTGAAAATTGGTTTGAAATCGAATAAAATCCAAATTATATATTCAGCATTCCATTATGAACCTATTTGAGGCATTTTCCTTATGCTATCGAATTACTCAAGTACGGATGAAGGCCTTTTCTGAAATCAGAACTGCTAAGAGAAATTAGGGAAATCGATGAAAATTTGAGAGGCTGGATTAACATAAGAAAAAAATGATTTATTGGAGTGATTTTATTGCAGTGTGCTTATATTTGAGTCATATTCTCATAATAGTGAGGAAGTTACATTGAAATGGATGGACGAAGCGGTCACTTTGATGAGACCAATTCAACTTCCCGATTTCGATTTAGTGCTCTTTAGAGCCAACAATGAGACGATGCTCTATCCAAACGGGTATTGGGATCAGTTGCAGGTTGTGCGTTTATTTCACTCATTGAAATGCAAAATTTTAAATATTATAAGCAGTGGATATAGCTGTTGGATGCATTTAAGCATATTTTGAGGTGATGCATTCTGCAAACTAAAGTACCTTTGAAATTAGAGACGCAAAAAACCTTGCGAATATATGCGATTATAACTCAAACAGCAGAGGTTTTACCTGCGAAGTTCTGAGAGAAGTTCGAGTATCTCGTGGAGTCCTTTTTTTGCGATCTGATCAGTTCATTATTTCATACTCGTGGTTTGTTGAAAATACCGCATAGATGGTTAGTAAAACTCCTTGGCACCTGCAAAATTCAACAGCATTAACGAACTTGTAAGTCTGCACCGATTTCATTTTTGATTAACTGTGCGTCGCAATTTGTGCAGGCCTCCTCATTTTAGGCAGTTACAATTTTTTTATTCTAAGTTGGTGCAAACTTGGCTCGCTTTTTTGATGCAGGTAGTAGGATGCGAGGATCGTAAATCGAAAAAATCATGCCTCATGAATAATGAGCTTGCCATAATTCAAGCAAGACTTTATGCTATCGTCAACTGTAGCAAATGTTTTTCTACACCATCTATTTCAAGTTAAAGCCGTTAGACGTCTTCACAAACATCGATTTCTGCACTGTTTCCATCAGTTGATCTCTCTTTGCTTGATCAATTCGTAAAAAACCGAATCGTTTAAGAAATCACTTATTGATTTAAAATAGATCAGCTGTCCATTTGCTTTTCATTCTAGGTGGTTTTCACTTTCAAACGACGTTATGGATTTTATATACTACAAGCATATGTTCCCACTTATTTGACGATCATCGTAAGCTGGGTGAGCTTCTGTATGGAACCAAAAGCGTTACCTGCGAGGACAACAGTAGGCGTATCGTCGTTGCTTGCACTCACCTTTCAATTCGGGAATATCCTGAAGAATTTACCTCGTGTTTCTTACATCAAAGCGATGGACGTTTGGATGTTGGGTTAGTTCTGCATACTTTTGCAAATTCGCATTAGCTTGCTGAGTACCAACTTTTTATGTGTTTCACTACGACGATCTAGTGTATGTATATGTGCGTTTACGAGTGTGTGTTCGTCCGTATGTATGCCGATCCGGAACTCCTAACTTGGGGATCACTGATGCTAGAATTGCCAAGTTTGACGGGTATTATTTATAGCATAGGATGACCTATTACATATTGGTCCATTAACTTTGAAATAACTTGTTGGCATTTCGTAATGGGAAAAGTTGCGCGTTCTACACCGGTCGGTTTTTCATTCCGTATCGGTCAGTTAATGATTTTTTGCAGAAGTTCCAAATGTGTCATTACAATTAGTTAAGGCACAAGAACTTTATTTGAAATATTTATCTTTTGTTTGTAACCCGTGAAACAGACCAGTTAGATGCCGAAATGCAAAAATGCGTATTTTGTTAGACCTCTCGCAAGCATCCCCTATGTCGGGTAATGTAACTGGTGTTTCGAGAAGTCACACAAGGAAGATAGGCTTAGAATGATCTTGCTTCGTCTCATCTCGGTCAGAGTATCGACAACGTTTATTACTTTCCATATCGTTTCAGTCTTAAATCCATCAAAAAAAAGCTCAGCGCACAATTGCAATATATAGCTGAGAGAATTTACATATAAAAGATTTGAATTCAATTTGGCATCGAAAAATTGTATAGCCGAATAATTTTAAAGATATTGCGGATATGGATATGGAATGCAATGTGGAATAATCTCAATTAATCAAAATTTTATTGCATTGCATCTATTGGATTGTTTTATGTTTTCTCTGCTAATTATTGCTTATCCTTTTTTGTAAGAATAACTAATTATACTTTTTTGAATAACTTCTTGCGAATATAGTGAAGCAAAATACGACAATATCGACTTGCAAAATTATCTTGATATGCGAAAATTTCGATTTTTCTTCACAAATTCACAGAATTCAATAAATGAGAATTGCAAAATGAGAGCGAAGGAAATTCGCTAAAATTTGTGTGGACGATTGTTTTATGAATCGTTGAAGTCGATTAAGAATTGATAAAGTTATGACGAAGAGGGAAATTTCAGATATTTTAATTTTTTTCGAAATAAATCAAAAGCCATTTTTCCTTCATTCACCTCAGCTACCAGGCAACGTAGAAAGTATGCTTTTTTGACGAAAAGCTTCTAGCAACGTAGATTCCGAATAATCTTGGCAATTTTTTTCCGTTGATATCAACTAGGTAATAAGAAAGCAATATGGAAGTTTGTTCCTTTTACTCATTATCATCCGTTCTTTTTTAAAAGCTTACAGACAGTAAATTCTGAATATGAATTTTATGATTCCTTCCTATTTCACTACATAATTTACGGGATTTTAGTAGAAAGTCTGCTAAATTTGCTTAGCTTATGATGTCTGATGGAATTTAAATATTTCTAGATGTTGCTGTAGAGCGCTTTTAAAAACCTGTAAAAATATTCACAAAATTTCGCTAGTTTCGGCGCTTTTTCGTTTCATCACATAGAACCATAAAGAGAGAAAGAGAGAGGTGTTTATTCTAGATCCTAAAGGAAAAGCATGAAGAGTTAAATCCCCATTGTATTATAAACTTTTAGGATGTATATCGTTTGTGTTCGGAACGATGATCGAATTGGCATTTGTATGTTATATTAGTCGATGTCAAAGTAGCAAAGCAACTCGTTCGTTAAATCGCAGATGTGTGTTACCGAACGGGCGAAGTGCCATGCAGAATTATTCTAAAACAAATGGCCTCTCTAGGGTTGACCAATCGGCGACAATTAGAGGTAATCAATTGCTTTTATATTTAATATTTCTATCGGTTTAATCCACATTTTTTTATATGAAATTACGTATATACTCATTGATAACAATGAATGAGAGATGTTGAAGATTGCTTTATTCCTTCAGGTAGTGTTTGCAGCTGATAAGACTCTTTATAGGAGTAGCATACTTGAATAATAAGTCCTGCCGAACGGAATATAAGTTGATTCTATGATCGCCGATATTTTATATATACTCTTTTTTTTGCGCACTCATAATAATTTCTGTGCGCAAATTTCATTAATTCAGTAACGTGCTCATATCTAATTTCAACGAGAAAATACCGAATTTATAGCAGTGAAAACTTTTACTGACTTCAATTATATATTATGTTGGCTTCATCGATTAACACTCAAATTTCTTAGAGCACTCTTCTTTAACAACTTACAAATTATTTGTAGCTATCTAAAAAAGTCAATGACTTATATATATTTTTTGTCGGATGTTAATTCTTCGCAAGGAACCGTCTAAATATTATTGTTGATCTCAGCTCGAGATCAACAAAAACCAAGCTACACTTTCAGTACGAAGTGAGCACAAATCAAGTCATTATTGAATTGGAATGCCCACCCCGTCCAACCGAATGAGCAGCTCTATTGGTTGCAGCAATAACCCCTCTTACCATGCCACCACTTTGATAGCTAATAGCAATGTGGATTTCTCCCATTCGAGAATACAATTTCACAGCAACGCGCAATATTCAGTTATTAAAATAGAGAGAGAGGCATCTGAACATTCGCATCTTCTTTACCGCTTCAACGACGATTTGATCGTGCTACCTATATCCGTAATCACAGCTTGTCATTAAGTCATCCGACGGATAGATCCTTAGCATGTTCCGAGACACTTCGCCGTCTTCTGTGTTTTCTTTTCTTTCTCTCGTTCATTGCATTTGCTCTTTGAACACTTTGCCGTTACCATTGATATTAGCATACGCAACAGAGAATACGTCTTCCTGGAATGTCTAACGCTCATAATAGAAGATATTTTCACTGGTATATTTTTTCATGAGACTTGGAGTAGTCGAAGGAATTTTTTAAATAGAATGTGCGCTCCTAGGGAAGTCCATTCCCTACCGGGAGGATTTTCATTGAAAACTTGGGAAAACCTACGATCTCAGCCTTTTACTCAAAGAAATATGTTGGCTTCAGGTTCACTATGCTACAGTGAACTACAAAGGGAACGTCTTACCTCGGTTCAGCACGCACGAGATGGTCCATTCACGGCATCCATACTTCGCAATAGTCCATCACCACCATTGGCCGTTAGAAGTATGGGACAAGCGAATCAAGTAGTAAGCTCCGACAACGAAGTGACCAATCAGGGGCAATCAACACTCATTAGCAGTGCACCGCTTTCATTCGAACAGGTCACTCGCATCGCTATTTGTTCCACGTTTTCGAATTCAGGAATTCAAAAATTCCATAAGCTGTTATTGATCCTCGGTTTAGCGCTTGAATCAGGAAAAATGGGGCCGATAAGTAGAATTATCTTTTCACTGGAATGCTATCAGGACTTTCGAAAAGATGGGTCGTTGTTTTCGAGAATCATCTCAGAAGGTTGAAATTTAAAGGTTTAAATCCCAGTTGCAGAGAGAGTTTCTTCTTGCAATACTCATTCTTTTAAATATCATTGAAATAGGTCCATTTCCTATGAATTTAATCTTTAATTCCTTAATGTAGTTGCCGATGGATGCAATGAATTTGTGTATTGGATTCATTTCCATCATATAGAAATGAGTGAATACAGTATTGCTCAGTACATACTAGTCAAGATGTGATAAACCACGCCAATACAAATACTGTAAGGTGCTGAAGAATATTTTTCTTTCACTAGTGAAGCCTTTTTACGATATTTGCATATTTTTTGCAAAGAGCATGAACCATTTTTCTCTACTTTCATTGTATACATACAAATGCATCAGTACTGAAGCGTTCAGTTATGATTGCATTACTCTTGTATGAAGTAATTACCACTACATAATATTAATTTTTCCTTCGTAAACCTCGTTGTATTCGTGCTAGTCGAATTAGAGCTGAAGACGGTGCATCATGATTTTCGTTTTTTTAAGTATCCGACATTGAACATTCATTATTTCTTCTGATCTTTTTTCTCAATAAGAAGTTTTATTTGAAATCATCTAAGATGAAAGAAATGATGAAAACCCGTTTGTTCTCAGTCTACGCCGATATAGGAGAAATATAATGCATTGTGAACTCTGAAGAAACTGAGAAGCCGTTGAGAATGTTCTGTCTAGTTCACTCGGTCATCCCACTTTATCAAAGAAGGATTCAGTTTCAGATAAGTGCACATCATACGAATCCGATCATGCGGCGGAAGCGTCGTTTACATTTGCAACCGGAGAGTATCGATAAACTTTCAATTGTTTGTTTCCCACTTGCGTTCACATTTTTTAATGTAAGTGATGCCACTATTTGCAGTTTTAAAATATTTCTCATTTGCTATGAAGAAGCCAAAGAGCAATTTTTATATCTACTTCTCGATTTTTAAATAATGTCTATAGAATCTTCCCACTTTCTATGTTGCTCTACGAGAAAGTGCCAAGGAGCATTAATGGGAAGGGAATGGTAAAATAGGTGTCCTTTTGGGATCGAGAAAGGCTGTTAGACCTCACTAGTAGCATTACAGTTCAAAATGAGAAATTAGGATTTAAAAATCCATGGATTCTCACTTGATAAATTCAGATTGCTTCATTCCAAGATTTTAATTTTGTTTAAATGTTTCATAACGCTCAAACTTATCTCTACTGCTCTGCCATTCCTGACGTTGATGCCTTAAAGTTGGGCTGTTTCCTCTTCCAAGTTGCTTCCGTCCTTTCAGAGAATGAGTGTGGCCATAGTAATAGCTTGAACAATTGCATGCATCAGTATAGGCAGATTGCATATGTTAAAATTGCCTCTCATAACAACAGAGGCGGCGGAATCGCCGATGCATTACCCAATACTTCATTGAGGCTTCTTGGCTATTGAGACTACTTGAAAGGGAAAATAGTTACCATATAACTCCACTTAAATGCTACTCTACTCATCCATCGATCTAACACTCCAAAATAGACAGATCTTGTGGCATCCTGTCGATTTCTGCCCTATCATTTTGTCAAATTCAATGCTTAAGATTTCTATGGGACAGTGCAGATAATTCCATTCAATCCCTCAAAGTTGTTGTCGGAGGAAACTCTCGATTTTACTGTAGATTCTCACTGTACGAAAAAAAAATCTTCAGCTGCTGCAACAACTTTTTAGTCGCATTGACTTTATATCGATCGTAGAAATCAAGCTAAGATTACCTATGTATTTACTTTTACCTATTGTCTTAAGATTAGCCATCACGTCATTAGATTTTAGCTTTATATTTCAGCTGCTGTATTGGTGGTACTATTTATCTCAAACATTCGATCCAGCAGTCGTGCCACCTGCTTGACGATGACGATGTTATCCAGTCGACTCTGGAAGAGACGCTTGTTGCGAATATTTGCTGTTGTCATGCACTGATATTGGAAAGGGTGTAGCCAGAAAAAACAAGAGCCAAAGGATATAGGATTCGAAGAAAGCAAAACAACAAGAGCCAAAGAAAGCAAAACCGGTTTTATGCATCTTCCTATTCGCATTGCTTGCAGTCTTTCTGTTTAAAAATCTCAAAGAAATAGTGGTCTCAGTGTGCCTCTTGGCTATGCCCTTATTGCATTGTATAAATAATCGCTCAAATTGAATGCAAATTCCTCATTTTCACTCCGTTATGCTTCAGGCATCTCTTAGTCAATGATGACCCTCAAGCAGCTATCGTATCGAGTGCAAATTTGGAGTTCGCATATACTCAAGATGGAGAAAATTGCCATGTTAGTTTAGAGATTTCGAGTGAAATGAAATCTTTTGAAGTTTGGAAAGTGGGAAATCACAGGAGGGACTGTTCGATATTTAATATCTCGATGCAAAATTAGGGGGGTTTTTTTCTTAAGAAATGAAAGCCCGCTTATTGCGGAATCTGGATTTGAGCGTACAAATGTTTCATGAGATTTTGTCTTCGCTTAATTACTATGAGGAGTCCAAAAGGAGTTCTTAGTCTTTGTCAATGCTATGAATTTACTTTATCATTTATGAGTACGGGTATAGCGAATGGAGCAATGAACGGAAATGCCCCATCTCCTCAGTTGTTAAAAACTCCCGAAGCTTGACAAATTCTTCTAGTGATTGTTTTTCCATAGAAAAAAAAATAAAGAAAATTTGCTTTTTGTAGTGAAATTCTAAACCTATTGTATCATTTCCATTTATCGGAGTAAATTTTCTTTAATTTTTCTTCAGCTTTCAAAATTTTTTCATCACTTTAATTGAGTTGTTAGGACGAATATATGCTTTGCTTCCTTCTCCTGTTCCCACCTCAATAACCAAACGGAAATCTTGTGTAAATTAGTAATTGTCGCCTATAGTGGTATGATCCATTCACTGTCCCATCATGTGACAGGGATAATGCTGTAATGTTATCTCAGTTGAATCGCATGCTAATGATCGCGTTGTTGTTTTTTGATGAGCTAATCGAGTGCATTAAGTAATCAATGCTTGATATTAAGTTTTGTGGATTTTCCCATTTTGCCAGTATGATCTAATCGAAATTATAGCCTTGTACGAATCGCTTCTTTGTATGAATCTTTTAAAGCAATAAAGCTATTGTTGAGTAAGGAAAAGTAAATTACATTGCTAAACCTTTTCGGAAGGCGTCAACAAAAGAAAAAAAAAACGCACATTGGGCACAATTAGATATAGCATTGCGAAAGTAACCACCCGAGATGAATTAGTTTCCCGTATTGTATAGCAAGCTGAAGCTATTCGATTTGACTTCCTATTTCTATAGTGCTGACTGCTGAGCTCATTATTTTGTTTCAAATGAAGGATGCTAAATTTTACAAAGATATACGCATAGATCGAATTTCATTATGCTAGCAACAACGATATTCTCAGTCACATTATACTCACTGTTAAGTGATACGTATGAAAGACCGTAGCGCCTACTTTACAGAATCTCACAAAGCACATAATGAAATCAACAATTAAGAAAGATAAGTGCTGAACTATCATGACCATGATAAAAACTCTACTAATTTCTAAAATTAAGGGGGGGGGTACTAAAATAAATAAAAAATACTAAAAAATAAGATTCTATCCTTTTCTTTTAAATTCCAATAGATTTTTGTTGAGATGCCCTTTCACTCCATCTAGTTGAAATTTGCTGTAGACATCTAATTTGCACCATAATTCGATGTTATTTATTCTATTCGTTTATTTCCTCTACTCAATTCCATTCTTTCTTTTTTTTGCATCTTTTCTTTTTTAGTACTCTAGATCCATTTTCCCTCTCTCTTTAACACTGAAAAATGTTACTCATAGACGTAGTGGAGCATGGCGATGCCGAATATAATGCTTTTATATAAGCGTATCAAGAGACAGCTTTATTTTTTTCGGTGACAGTCTGAGCACTTCTGGATTGAATTTCTTAGTGGAAGAAATCTCATTTCATGACCGGTTTTTAAGGAAACATCATATTCGGCATAACTGTATTCGAATATCCCAGGAGGTGATCTGAAGAATTTTAAGCCAAACCAAGCTAGGAGATCAAAGCGCACCCTTCCTATGGTCCGATTTCAGGAAACAGTCAAATTTTTAACCTCCATATTCGGTAACTCTATTTTGAATGGTTTACAGGATAAAATTGGAAAAGAAATAAATCTAGCAATAAAAATGATAGAAAAAAACAAGACAATAAGTGGAAACAGAATCAAAAATTGATGCAATGGAAAATAGAATTGGATTCAACGCAACAGAATCAGTCATATATAACAGAATGAGATATAAAAAATTCCATTCGATGCAAGGAGAGTATATCCTCATCAAGAATAATATAAGTATTTTGTTGTTTAATCAAGTGGGCCAACCTGCTGCTTAAATGTTGAAGAAAAACGGGCGGATATGCGCTTTCCGCCAATTTACCTCACGCAAAAAAGTTCGATGCCATTGAATTTCAGTTGAAATAACCTATTAGGTAAAAAGATTCGGTTTCGGCACCCGTTCGAATAGCTACAAAAAGAGTGTGCGATGGTTTCAAAATCATACAAACGGGTCAGTCGGAAGGAAACCAGATTGAAAATATCACCTTAGAGTTATCAGGATGGTGTAGAAAGTAAGCTCTATGTGTGACAATAAGCGGTATTAAAATCACATCATTATTAATATACAGTATAGTTGAGCGAGTAACAAACACCAGTTATAACACATATTTCATACAAATATCGATCGACTCGTGTAAATCTTGCCAATTCGTTTGGTGGACATCCTTTGGTTCCAAATGAAGTAATGCCTATTAGAATTGCGGTGCCATTCTCGTCTTTTTGTTGCATCCCTGATCCGCTATCACCCTAAAAAAACGCTTTATTCAATATCCTCATTCGAGTAGACTAGGATTTGTCAGCAGAATTCTTTGTTCTATTATTCTTCGATCAGTTGATGTACTTGATCAACTGCATTCAATCATGCTTTGTTGGTGTCTTTAGCTGAGGAGCAACAAGCAAGCTAATGGATGCATCAATTAAAAAAACGACCAACGAACGGTATTGGCAACGTATAAACTTGGCTACTGTAGGTAAAACAAGCATTAGAAAAGCGTTGTCATAGATGAATTAATGAAATAAAACTAGACGCAAACTGAATGCAGTAATATGCGCAAGAATTTTTCGAAATAGATCCAACCGGATGCACAAGTTTTGAAGAGGGAATTTTATCATCAGCATTAAACATCTACAATGAGCAATTCACTGCATTAACCTGATGGCTATCAACAATGCACACCTCAAAATTCAAAGCTGATGGGCCACCAAGAGGACGGTTCCTCGATTCCTTAGGACACATTGGACTGTTCACTCTTAAACCTTGCACTTCCTCTAAGTAGTCTCTAATAAGACTAAAACACCTAAAAATTTGCTCATTTATGGGACATGCGTTTCCTTTTAGTGCCTTTCTTGGTGCTTTAAGACGAAACGATCGTTGCCAATTCAATTTTCCAATACCCTTTCGATCGCACATTACAGAATATTAGTTAGACAAGATAGCAATTCCTATGAAGAAAGCATTAAGCTGTTGAAAGACGAATAGGCTAGCATTCCCGAAAGCTGTAGTAGCAGAATCCAGGATGAAGAATCCAGACTTACATGGCATGTGCGTGGTGCTTCATAGTCGTCCGGTCTGAGTGATTTTGTGCATACGTAGTCATGTGCCTTTGTTGGCATATCATCGCTCCATGGGGCACGACAATCCGGATCAAGCCTCATCGGTGTTTCGCGAAGATATGGATGACTCTCGTTGAATACTGCCAACAATGAGAAATTCCTACGTTGGTATTATAAGCATTGAACGGCTTGGCTTTATGAATTATTCGTTTTCTTATAGTTTCTTGTAGTTGGTGGAGAGGGGTGGTGGTGGTGGTGGGAGAGAGGGGGGTATTTAATAGTGATAAAAAAGTGTTTAGTGGCAGCAAAACCTTCGCAAACACTTTGTGTGGTTATAATATCTCCATGCAAACGCACCTTCTGCCAACTGGTAGTTACCAGCCGGTCTGGCAGCTGAGCAAGCTGACGTGATAAATTCCCAAATTTGTGCTGCACTATGTGTCGAAAGTGCCGAAACAAATGCAGGTAGAAAGGTAATGTCCCTTAGTTATTTTAAAGTGGCAAAACTAGGCTGGATGAAACTCCAGAAATATGTAAGCATAGGTTGGAGGATCAAACGCCTTGAACATTGGGCTCTTTCATGCAATTACTTATAGCAAAATATACGTCTCTTACGAAAGATGCTTCCGTAAGTAGTTCACCTCCAACTTGAGGTCACACTAAATCTACTTTAAAATGCTTTGATGCAGTATGCTTTAAAGGCCTCTCAAAAAGCCGCTCTCTCCATCAGCTAAGGTCACAAAGCAGCCTTCCTTGATGGTTCTTACTGGGCAACCGACCCCCACAGATAAAACTGATTATGTGCCCACAATGACAATTATTTGATGGCTAATTATGGCCATTCTTATCATCAACTTATAGAAAGCGGTAACTTCATCTAACAATATTATGTTTTAGAATAATCGATCCACTGTGATCCTATAAGATCGATTTGCTTTGCGCTCTACTGACATTCAGCAGCTATCCTGCAAACATCCTACTCTTCGTCACAATTGAAATGTCACCTCATTTCCGTTGTGGAAATTTGAGGTTTAATTGAAATGGACAGTGATTTTAATGTTTAAATAATTGTTTTCGGTTTTATGCTTCAATTAAATCGATTCAACAATTTAAAAAAGTAAAACTACAACTTTTAAATTACTTTTTTCACTCCTTATATATATATATATACTTGCTTAATCGTTGTAATCCTTTAAGCTTTACCATTAGTACGTCCCCATCCAAAAATTGTGAGTAACTCTTGTATATGTTGATCAGGTTGTGGCAGACAAATTGGTCGAACTCTAGAGGTAAAGATAAGTGGGCGCTCCAATTCGACGATCGCCCAATCGTGTCCATCAGTGCAACTGCTCATTACGAAATCACTATCCACCACTATTGAACGAATCTGAAATGGAATGGAGCAGATACGATGATTTCTAACATATTAGAATAGAAGGAATCTTATCTTAGCCTTCCTTCTCACTCTTTCCCTTCTCTTACCTGAATACCGTGAAGAAGTATTTGATCGCAGATGTCACCTACCACGAATGATTGATTAGCCGAAATATTTGGATTGGTGGACGAAAAATACTGATGATAATGTAGTAGTATAATAGATGAAGCAAGGCGTTTCCCTTACCCGTGGGCAATGGTCATATCCCCAATCAGGCAATGAATGCACTTAACACTTTTATATGCCTTTATATGATAAACGTTGTTTTGTTATACGGATTCCTAAGTGTTGAGGTCGAGTTTTCTCAGTTATCATTTAATCAACCTATTAATACTATATCTCACCTTATTCACTTGCATATCAGATACTTCACAGAGTGGATGATTTGGTAAATCAGGCATTCTACCACGAATACATTTCCCTCCATAGGCAACTGAGCGATTCTGTAGTTCATCGAATGAGCGATAACCTCTACTCCTGTATGCAAATTGTTATTTCTATGACATCGATTAAACAAGCCACATTATCATTACAGTATTGTGGAAATTTGCATGCAAATGAACGTTTACAGCAAAGTTACGTAATTCACTAAATTTTATTACAGCGGTATTGTTTAATGTGAAGCAAAGATAGCATAACCTAATAATTGTACCATAACATTTCTGCCCGGAAATCAATCGACTGTAATTGTGGTGAACTGTTCGTTGAGATTGTAAGATTTGCAGAGGGCACTTTGCAAGCTATATTACCATAAGGGTTCTCATTAAAGCTTTAGGCCAAATAACTGCCCTTCTTATTTTTTGCGCTAAACTTTTTAAATGCATCTTAATTTGGTTATCGAAAAAAAACACTATCGGTTAAAGCTAAAGAACGTTATGAGCGAAAAAATTTCCAAAGATATTACTGATAAGTGGCTAAACAACTCTGAAAAATATCAGCAATGGAAAAAGTTCAAAAAAATTCCAAAGGGACTTAGACACCATTAGTAAGGAACCTTTTAAGCTTGAGAGTCTTAAGCTCTTAAACTTTTAAACTTTTCGATATTTTATCAGGGATACTTTCAACGTACTATATCGACAGACCTGAGATTTTCGCAAAGAGTGGTTAACATGAGGTCGAGTTCTCTGTGGTGTCAAATCTATGAATCTGCCGAAAAAAGGCTTTCTTCCCTAATTTGTTGATTATGCAAATAAATATTCAAATATAGAAATGATTGATGGTGAGATGCGTTCTTAATTGAGCTACTTTTCGCTTTTTTTTTGCTCTCGCAAGTGCTCACAATACCGGTCGCCGATGTACATTGAACAAGTTCTCAAGCAGCTTTCAGGATGAAATGTGGAGACGGAGCAAAAATTTCTTTTCCACCAGCACATTGTTGTTAAACTGGTCAATAAGAAGGTAAGAAAAACTTCAGCGCCATTTTTTCGCATATCAAAGCATGTCAAAAGAACACTTATGCGAGAAACAACTTAAACGAACGCTATATGCGGTATCAACTTTTTCCAAAACAAAAAAATAATTAGTTAAAGATATTTTAGAGTGTCCTATTTCAATATTGCAAATGATTAGATTATTTTTATTGTTTAATATTTATTTTTATTGCTTAATATAAGGGAATAGATAACTCCAAATTCAATGAAAACACTTTAATTGGCAACGATTTTTTGATGAATAGAAAAGAGAAATAAACTAAAATAATGAGGCCAAAAGTTTTGAGTAATATCAAAATTTTTCTTGCATTATATTTACAACATTTTGATAATTTCAAAACTGAGTCCCTGCTAAATAAATAAATAAATAAATAAATAAATAATCAATTTTAGGCATTCGATAATACCATAAACTTATTCATGCATAATTTCATCAACAATTAAATACGATCAATTTTACACTGATAGTTGCACGTATGAATGATCATTGATTATATTGAGTATTCGAAAAGTCAGTCGATCTAGTTAGTAAAATTGCATCAGGTGACCATCTATCATACTAGTTTATTTTGAATATTTACCCACTAACTACGATATTTTTTGCATCGCTATCCGTTAGCAATTATCTAAACACTTCATGATTTAATAATTGCAACAGAAATCCTTTACCACGTTCAACACTCTATAAATAGGAAGTAAACAAGTATGCGCTTACAGTATAGCTACCGTACACATTATTTTAAAATATTATTATTATTGCTATGAATATGGAAAATTATTTGCGTTAGTTGAAATTTTCTCATCTAATAGGAAATATCGTTGATTGATACTAGTAGTTGCAAACGTGGAAATTATGGTGGCAAATGAATTGCGCCTTATTTGTCATTTTGACAATTCGCTATTCGCGTATATGTCGGTATGGAACTGATGTGTTAAGGAAGCAAACGGATGAAACTGAATTAACATTAGAATTGGAAATCAGATATTAAGAGAATGAGATAAAATATGACTATATGAGAGGAAATAAAAAGAAGCTAATAAAGCCACAATAAAGAAAATAACTGCAATGGTTCTAATAATGTAATTATAATTATAAAAGCTACTATTTACTCATAAACATTCTTCCACTCTATGAAGTATCGATTTTTAAATGAGCAAAGAACAATTCGTTGAGCTATCATTCAGTTTGGCATTTATTAGAAAAAAATATGTTATAATGCTGCATTTAATGAAGGAATGTGTTATAATGGGTCAGTTCTTTCATAGGGGTTGATGTCTAGTACGAAAATATGCTCTCACAACAATTCTCGACTTTATTCCATATAGAAAATAGCTGCATTACAACAGAACCGGATGAAAATATGCCAATTATGCTGATATGAAGTGCATTTTGGCATTCAAATGAATTTGCAACAAACAAGTTGAAAATAAATAATCAACTTAATATATTTATGTTTATATTTTTTGCATAATATTTTTATCCTCATTCATTTTTTTTTGCATTAGCTGAAATAATTGCCTCTAAAAGCATTTTAAGAAATCAAATTTCGCAACCTAAACGATCGTAAAATGCGACCTAATCCATAACTAGATTTACCACAATTTCTTATTGCTTTTTCTAATACTCATTACTTCTGATACTCGAGCATTCGTATGTGGAGTTAAGGTTGGGATTTAGGTGGTTGCGATCATATAATCCTGATTCAGGAGCAACTTTTTAAGAATTCAACTGGATGAAATGAGTATTGAGATTTGACTTTTACTATTTTACGAGCGTGCCTACCTACAACAAATTTGATTAGTGGAATTAAACTATGAAAATTTTCCGAAATCAAAGCCGCTAATTTTTCCATATTGTCATTAAATTATTTCCGCAATTTGCATAATTCACATAAAAAACAATATTTAAAATGAATCTGCTAAAATGCAAACAATATGCAAAACATTTTAAATGAACATACTGGCATGGGCTAACTTGAAGGCCAATGAATCGAACGAATGGATGTGCGGCAGTTAAGATATGTAACGGTGAGATGATCACTCCACCGAGTTTATTTTTACCCTGAAAAATTTTATAGTGATTTCTTGTTCGCCTATATTTATTATGAAATTAACTGAAAAATCATCACTACCCACTGATTTATCAGAGCATTCTTAAGTGCATTTAACAGAGAACAAGAAATCACTAATTAATGTGCTGATTAAAAATATTTTCTGTGAGAACGATGACCTTAGGGAAGGTTTTAAAAAAATTGTTAAATAGAAATAATTTACAAAAGAATTTAGTTTTAAACGATTGCTCATTCTTTTGAATGCAGATTTTTCTCCATTTGCCATTGGGAAAGTATCAAAAACGATGAAAGTAAACAAGAGCTTCGGCTCAACATTCAAATATATCTTCACGAATATTAATTGGGGAAATAGGTACTACCTACGAGTACTACCTACACGGCACGCCTATTTTAAGTCAGGAAAATCGTTGAAGAGATTCCAATGAAATAGACTTTTCAGTATTTTACTCTTCCGGTCCAGCCGACCGTAGGAATATTCACAAGTATGAATTGACCACTAACAACACATATTACTATGTGATTAAACGACTTTATAAATCTTAAGCTATGCAATGCTCATCTGTTTATGTGCATTGGCCACGGTTTGAAGCACTGTCAGTAGAGAGAGTGTCCTATTGCAAAAAATTAAGACTTCTATAGGCACTGAATTTTATGGCCGTGAATGAATTGAAATTACCACATTGGTAATCAGATATTTACATAAATATGCATTTATAGTGGGCACTAACAAATGTATTTGCATAGGTATTCGTGCAAATCAAATGACCTTCATGGGGCAAACAAAATATGAACTTTGTTGTTTAAGTAAGGTATCTCGTTTCGAAGAGAACGATGAATAGTTCTGAATGAATCCCCGCTATATTGTGTGATTTAAAACGTCTAAGCAATGGAAATTGATAATACGTCAATTGCTATAATTAATTACGCTAATTAAATTGCAAGGCTCAATACATGCGCAGCGATGAAATAATATGTGAATGACGTCATGAAAAAGATAAAATCGAATACTTTTTCGGTTATCGATACAGCCCATGGATAATTTTCCACATTGCCATTGTCAGTGAACTGCAATAGCAGCAATGAGTTCACCAGTTGTAGGAAATTGCAACAATACTTTTCAAGGATAATGCAAACAATAGATCGGCCAAGAGAACAGGCATGGTGAATGATAGTTTTTCATCCCTCTTTTTTTTCAGAAATTTATAAAATTCTTGAGTACACAGCCAAATTTGGATCGCGAATATTATTGAAAGCCTTTTGTCAACAAAGGGAAAAATAATACAAGAAAATAAAACAAATTCAAGCTTTCCGTTAGCAATTAATATAAGAGGTTGGTTCGCTGTGCAAACAGCTGCTATGCAGGAATATTCCGCAAAAATCAACGAAAAGGATTGAAATGTGCTGTTTTTAGAAATTATCTTCAAAAAACTTTTGTTATGAAAGAAATATTAAATACATTGATTATTAATGTTAAGTAATGGAAAAATTTCTCAATTAAATGACGAAACATGGAACGAATAGAAATTGAATGGAAATTAAAAAGTCTTCAATGGCTTGCCAAAAATAAAACATTGAAAAAGAAACAGATCAACGTTTCATTTTTTTTTTTCAGGAACATTGAGCACCAAATAATATCTGCAATTTGAATAGGCGATTATAACGACGTTTTAGAGTTTCACGCTTACGGTGAACAGATGAAGGAATACAACTTACTGTTGGTTGCGTTTTTCCACATATTGATTTGATGAAACTATTTGTTGCGTCGTTTATTCGTGTTATTTCCACTGCAAATTGGCAAGCAATATTTGAATTTATAGAAAAAAATAGCAATATCTATATGCATATATGCATAACTAATTGTGTTTTATAATTTCATAAGCGCTGAATATAGCGCTTTCATTCTCTCTCAAAAAACGAGTCATTCATCTATTAGTAAATATGTAGAGTTTCTTGAAATTTTGAAACGAAAAACAGTCATCTGGGAAATAAAACAGAAAGAAATTGCTTGCCATGTCTACTTCTGACCTTAAGAAGGTCAATTTAACACAGTCTCACTATTTGGCAATTCAATATCCCTTTTAGTGCCCATTCGAACTTATTTCTTGCTCTTTCTCCCCAAATGTTGCGTAAATCTAGCGTTCTTATTACCAGCTGAAGCAGTGCAATTGAAGTGATAAACAGCTGACAACAGGTTCACTCATAAAATTTGCTTGTACTAACCATACTGAGCACTTATTCATATGAGAGAAGCAGTAATGGCGTTAAATTTGTTGACGATATTCGATGTATAATAGTGCATTTCTTATTATGATAGATTTGTTATTGATATAATAGAGCGAGTTAAATTTATTGGTCGATTTAAATAACATTCTAATGATGAACTTATATTTTTTTATTTAGAATTATAAAAATACCAATAAATTATTATATTTTAAGAAAAATAAAAAAATAAAAAAAAAAGAAGCGAACCATCAGTTTTAGTGATGAAAATTGCTCGAAATCCTTGTGCATTAAATGCATTCAATAGGAGAATAATCATAAACGAAAAAATAACGCGTCGAAACATCACAACATAAGAGTGTAAATTGAATTCGAGAAACGACAATTACGCTGATTTAATATAGAGCGATAAACGGCGCAATTGTTCTTCGTATCCACTCTCTTGCAAAAAAAAAAAAAGAAGATTATCGTTGAGAAGCGTCTGAAGACAACGATTTCTTTGCACAAGAATAGGAAAATTTTCAAGTGAAACCGATATGTTGCGTTTTGTTGTATGGCGGTGTAACGTCTATGTCGATCATAAGAAAAGTGAACACTATTTGTCGATTAGATTTATTGAGTATTTCTTTTTCGCTCTTGTTAGTATCAATATTTAGATTCTTTTATCTCTTCAAAGAGTATTTCGATATTTCTTTTAATATTCATATCGATCGAATCGAATATAATTAAATGAAATGACTGACGCTAATTTGTCGCTTGTTTATGAAGAAATTTACTCATTGAAGTGTTAGTTAATTTACTTGGAAAATCATTTCGGCAATATTGCACTTGAAACTGTTGATTGGAACTGGTTTGTCGATAGCAGACGTTGGTAATGTTTTGGTCGCAATGATTATGTCGTCAATTTAACGCTCGATTTGGCTCGGGAAAAAAGCGAAAACTAGAATCGAATGTTTTCTCATAAATACTGTCCCGACTAAGTTGCCTCCGCTTACAAAACGTCATTCCAACTTTGGAGGCTATGTTATTGAAGTTTTTTTCACTAATATATGATATACCTTTTTTTTGCTAATGCATTCTGAGTTTTTTAAGAAGGTAAAAGTGGAAGATTCTCTCATTAAAGATGTATTTCTGGTCATTTTGTGCATGTTTTGATATCTTCTCTAAATGAACGTCACCACTAAGACTAATAGAAACAAAATTTCCACACGGTCGCACTCGGAAGTTCTTGCCTAATAAGGAATTTCTTAACATTTAAGTTGGAGGTATTCAACAGATATCACCCATAAATTTGTCGTCCGATGCGTCAAGCCGTTCCGTTCGCTGCAAGGAACCGCTTATGTACAAATTTTCTAGCAAATTGAAACAATCCTAATGGTTAAATTCAATTAGAAACCATCGTTTCAGCTTTCAGATCAGCACTCTTTCTTCAGGTTTAGTGGAAACCGAAATAAACTCGATCGAAGCCAAACTGCTGATGAACCGTTTGTTGCAATTTCTTCATATTTGAATGCTTGAATATTCAAATACAGATCGAAGTAGGGATGTTGCAATTCTAAATGAAGGTATTCATTTCATCAAGACAGTGAAAGGAGCTAATGCCTCGAAAAGATCCGAGAAGAGTCGCACAAAGAATAGTTTGAATATGAATATCGTTGCAAAGCTTTCGAAAATTTATTCACTATTAATTGTATTATGATAGCAATCATGATTTATTATTGAAATATCGAATATCAAAGAAAGCACACATGGAATTGCTAGACTGCTTAATCAGTGAGGGAGGCCGAGATTCTTCAGATGAGCGAGGCATTCGGTTGAGAACTCCTTGCCAACCTCTAGCCAAGCCTTCTTTGTTGCCTCGTCGCCCGCTCCTTTGCTTGCAAGATACCCAGTGAAAACCGTGAAGAAAGCCTGGAAGCATCAATACACATCGATGTTTTCACTTGCCAAATGCAAATACTAGATGCTTGCATGAGGAAAAGTGAAGGGAGAAAGTGGAAGGACAGAGGAGGATTTTACGATGGATTTGTGTTAACATATTGAATCACCGTATTTTTGTTAATAAAACCTCATATTCAATATCAACCAAAATATGCGACGCCATCCGCAGTGATGCTAATATGAGCGCATTATATAAATAACAAATATTTTACACCAAGTGTAACTCCCTTTTTTTGCACAAAAGGCAACTGGTGATTGTGATCTGAATCCCTCTTCCCTCTCTGTTCTCTCTACTTCCTTAATCACCCAAGTAAATGAATGCTACTTGAATACTTTAATTTGGAAGAGCAATAAAGCTTTAAAAAGCTCCCCAAAATAGTACTTAGCAACAAAAAATATACTCGAAAAATATCAAACGAAGTTGATTTATAATAATATAATGGAGGAGAGCAGTTTTGCTAGAATTAAATCTATTCGATGTGAACGTTTAGCATTTCTAATTATTGCACTCTGAGAAAATTTTTTGTTTTTGCGTGAGGGTTTTCTTCTCGCCATACTGTAGAATACCGTAATATTTGCTGTCGATTCTATGAGCCAGATAGGTGTGCAGACTTGCATATTTAGCCGATTTGCGCATTTTCTTTCGTTCCTCTCCAATAGAATTACTTACGAATAAACTTTATGCATTCATATTTTCTAGAAACGCATCGACTCCCTGAGTTCGAACTGCTCATACCATTCACCGCCTTCTATCTAATTCTGATATCCTCATAGATGTTTAGCTAATTTCCTGACAAAAATCACTCCATCGGAGGTTATCGAATCCTGCCGGGATATCCCATTGATGCTGCCTTATACCGCATCCAGATGATGATGTTGAAAAACCTCTCAGATAGATATCTTATAAAGTTATTTGAAGCATATCTGAACGCATTACTATAGTTGCTAAATTTTCTAATATAAATCTATAAAACAATGATTTCATTGTATAAGAGGGCATTTATGCTCTCAACATTAAATTTTTTACGCTAATTTTCATGTAAAATAAACACTAAATAAAAGAGTTAAATACGAACATTCCATAAAGAAGGTTCCATTTTGAATTGTCGATGACGATTGACAGTCTCACGAGCATACGCTTTGAATGTATCTGGATCATCATAGGTATTCGCAAGTATATGGCAAGCCAAAAGAATTCGTTGACCTTAAATCGATTGATTTGATCGATAGGTAGCGATGATTGTACAAAGGTGATTTTCATCGATAAATGCTCGAAATAATGAATAAATTTGATTCAGAAACTTCATTCGTAAATTTTAGCGAAGGAATAGCGTTGCGGAAAATAATTTTTAAAGAAATCTTTCAAAAAAATTTTTTTTGCAGCTATTGAGTTAAGTTCGCGAAATAGATCAAGAGCTAACCTTGTTTCGCGAATCGATCACTTTTTTGTACATCATCTGGAGTGAATTTTTCTGCTCCTTTAAAGTAGACGCGTAGATCCGGATAGTGGCCAAACATACTAAAACATAATCGTCAATAATACAATCCAATAAGATTTTATATCTCACATAAAATTGACGTTCACATTAACTAAGTAACCCTTCGAGAGGGAGAGAAAAGATGCTGCGATCAAGAATCACGAAAACTGACATAGAGAAATATTTTCAAATTATCGATGATTTTCTAGGATTTATTTTTCTATTAAAGAAATTCGAAAATAAACTTATCATTCCTTTATTTCCGGCAGTTATATCATAATTCATAGATAAAGAATAAATATGTACAAATCAAAAACAAACTCCCACCTCGTAATGATTTTTTTTTTTGAGCAATATAATTGACAAAGATAGAAATCCGGAATTTTCTAATAAAAAAATTTGGAAAATTCCATCAACATACTATTTATAGAAATCTTTGCCATCTTGAATTGCGTCCTCATCTGTACCAAGTCGTGCTTTCTCCAAAGATTTCATACAGGATGCTTTTACTTCAGTGAGTGACATCTTGAGTGATGGCTGAAAAAAACAAAACAAAACAAAACAAACAATTAAAATAATTCACCATCGTTTATAAAAGAAAAACCTGAATGTTACTGAACTGTATTATTGAATTTCAAACCGGAATAACAACATTTATAAACATATGGAACGATGAAAACAAAGATAAATTAGAGCAAAGAAGAATAATTATAGCAATTTATGAGCGAGCAGTGTTACACATGTTTCGAGGAGTACAACAGTACAACGCACAACAAAACGAAGTGAATATCATTCAATCAGTATGAAGATTGGCATGTTGATGGGAAAAACAATATGGATTGGAGCTAAGTAAGTTGAGGAAACAACGGGAAAAAGCGATGGATAATAAGTGACTATGAGTGATAAAGTGATAAATAGATGGAATAAAAAAAAAATATTTAAAGAACAATCTATTTGAGATGTCGAAAAATATTTATTGTGTTATATTCCACTGTTTGATACTTATTTACGTTGAATAGAACACCTATAAAAACGATAAAAAGCACTCCTATCATTGTCTTGAACAATACTTAGCGGCTATTTCATCAGGTTCTAAGCGCCCACTTTCACAATTTTAGACAACCTAACTGCTGCAAAAATTCTTCTTGCTAAGACCAGTTATTCTGTATCTGAACAAGGGTACAATGACTGCAAATTTTTCTCATGTCTTAAGCTTTCTTTGCTGTTGAGGAATCAAGGTTGAGTACGTTACAGTAAAACAACCTATGGTTTTCATTTACAGTAAGTCAACCTAAGCACTCATAATTTCATAGTTTCCAAGTTGAAATTGCTAAGCAGACCAACGCAAATAGACACATATGTACGCATAGCGTCACAATAAGAGATTTTGTACGAAAGCAAGTTCGCAATAACGCCTAAAAACTGGTCTTTTTTTTTGTTGGAGAATTGTACAAGGCGTCGTACAATATGAGCGAGCGCACTATTGCTTACTTAACTTATTTATTGGAAAACCATCAAACTGGTTGTCGAGGTCATAAAATCGCATGCTACGACATCGCCTCTTTTTCGGTTTTCTATTTTATTTTTTTTTAAATGATGAAGCACGACTTTATTCCTGTAGTTTTTTTTTAAGATAAAGAAATAATTCTTCAAAAAAATATAATAAGCATCACTTCTATTTAATAGACATTGGAATGATAGCTATGAATTAATGGTTAATGCTTTAATTAAGTCAAAATAATTTCTAAGTAGAACCTTTCACATAAGTAAATGTGACAGCAAACTTTTTAAACCAGCTAAACACGATAATTGCCTCAGTAGCAAGTGTTACCAGCGTTCTTACATATGAGGCACCGTACTAATATATAAGTAGACAAACAGAAAGAAGAAAAAGATGAGCAAACAGAAATTTAGATTTCTTGATTTCTAATAAAAATATTTATCAAAAACTTAGTAAAAAAAATATTCGTCGTAAGGTATACAGTAATGTACTGTCTACAAAAAAGTATGAATTTCAGTGAAGACGAGTATGACTAACTAATAATAAAAATGATAAATTATAGCTAAAAACTTATACCGGAAGTTTACAGATGAAAAGAGCTCAGGATCAGCGTGCAACGAGTAGCAAGTAGCAGCACTTAATGCAAATTTTAAAAAATAATAGAAGAGAAGAAAACTTCAATAAATCGCTATTCTCTCCTCGTACGCTAACCAAGATGACAGTGGTGATCTGCGCAAAACATAACAACAATTTTTCCTAGAATTCAACCTGTCACATTTGTTCTGTATTACCGCTTGATGAAGAAAGAAAATTTTACTTTAGTAATAAAAATAGAATATAAAACCATTGCAACATAATGATCCATATGGATTCTCATTTGACTCATACGTCAAGCAAGTAGAACTACAACACATCAACGCCATACAGTGCCATAACTGACTGCAAAGCACATTTATATATACATTGGTGATAATTGATGAGAGAAAACTACGCCCCTCAATGAAATAGTACACAATGAAGGGATTGATGAGGTTGACAGATGGGCGAACAAAACCACTGAACAGTTATAAAAACTGTAAACATTTCTGATAAGATAATCAACTATCAACATACGATAAGAGTCAATTGAATCGAGCACAAGTCGTTGATCACTTTCAACGACATACCATTTTAGCTTTTTTTCGGGAACTGTACGATAATATATCTCCACTGCAAATGCTAGAGAAAACAATTTCATTTAGGTGAAAGAAAAAATCGATGAATGTTAAAAGAAAAAAATTTCTTCAACTGCTCTTTATTGTGGCCGTAAACTTCGCACAGGTGGACTTCGTCCTTATGAAAACATTTTCTCAGGATTTTTTTTGCCACATTGAGAACTTCACATTAGGGCAATGGAAGATTTAATTTCTGCTTCGTTTCGTAATCATTCTTATTTCCTTTGCTAATTTCTTATGAAAATAGAAGTTTTAAATTTAGAAATTTTCAAAAATACAATTTATAAAAATGTAAATTAAAAGATATAAATGTAAAGAATATAAATTTTTAAAATTTTATTTCCACACTAATCTGTTCAATGAAGTGGTAGAAAAGTTGAAATATGATGAATTAAATAAATTAGCAAGAAATTTTACGAACAAATTAACAGCGCAATAGAAATAAAT
This sequence comes from Baylisascaris schroederi, assembly GCA_006503575.1. Lineage (NCBI taxonomy): Eukaryota > Metazoa > Nematoda > Chromadorea > Rhabditida > Ascarididae > Baylisascaris > Baylisascaris schroederi. Next base: position 83,351 of record QEWY01000426.1, read on the forward strand.
CAATATGAGATGAATTAAATATTTATGTCAGTGAATATCAAGGAGCTTTAGCTCGATTTCGTCTATAGAAATAGTAATTTAACAACGAATGCACATAAACGATGCGTATTCATCATCTATGTGAATAAAGTTATTTCGGGAAGAAGTTACTATTACAAGTTATCGCTAATAAGGTTACTAGTAAGCTCAAATATATTTTTCCAATTTTTTAGGGAAATTTTCAAGAACTCGTTCTGATAACACTCTGGAACTCGTACCGTCTAGTGCGAGTTCCAAAGTTTCGTTGAATTTGTTATTCAAGAAAAGAGAAATTTGTGTGTCTTTAGTAATGAACTTCAAACCTACTTCCAGAACGACATCCAAGATAAAAATGAGAATAGAAAGAAGAACCTCGTCAAACGACACTGGCTAAGGGATTGCAAGTAACTACTTAAAAACGTGAAGTTATGAATAATTTGAAGAGAACAGCGTGTGCTTTTTTCTGAGCATAAGTGGAATATCTGCAATTGGGCTCATTCTCTTGGTTTTGTTTATAGGCTGTTTTAAAGGAAGATTCTGGAGGACGACCGGAAAAGGTGAAATGGAGAGGAACAGCTGTTTTAAAGGAAGATTCTGGAGGACGACCAGAAAGACAAGAAGGAATGGTGAGGAACAGCTGTTTTAAAGGAAGATTCTGGAAGACGACCGGAAGGACAAGGAGAAATGGAGAGGAACAGCTGTTTTGAAGGAGGATTCTGGAAGACGACAGGAAGGACAAGGAAAAATGGAGAGGAACGTAATGCAGAACGAGTCGGAAATATAAGACGATTTATTTCAATGTGCCAAATTAGCATAACTGGCAACAGCACTAAGCAACTAATGAGGCAATCACATTCCTTTCCCCTTTCGCTCAATTTTTCCTTCCCTAACTTTCAAGAAGGAAGTGAAAAAGATTAAAAACTTGTGTGCGACAAAAAAGTTAATGATAAAGAGGCAGCAACCTAAGAGAAATCCATATGAGGTATTAAAATATTGACAATTTTTTTTTTAGCAGAATCCTACCAAAAACTACACTTGGCTACAATTTCTTGGCATCACAGTTATAGTAGTGAAAATATTTGAGAAGAAATATCAGCATTGAGCGCTTCTATTAAATGAGCAATATTAGAAAAGATCTTTGCTAATCGAAAATTCAAAAAGTTCATGTTTATTTGTATTTTAATAACAAATAAATTGCCATCGTTGTTTTTATATACGTTTGCAAAATTGTTTTAGGGATTTTTTGAGATTATTGGAATTTTGGAATTTTCACTTTTATTTAATATGCAAATTTTGAGATTTTCAAGAAGTGATATAGTAGTAATATCTTTATTCATTCATGAAGGAATAAAAAAATGATAAAAAGTAAAGAGATAAAATAACATGAAACAAAATAAGTCATGTGTAAACATACAATGCAATATTTACATACATATAGATTTGCAAGAAAAGAACGAGCAGGCCCTTTGGAAGGTTAAGTTGCGTAGATTGCCATAGAAAAACGATGAGAACACCGTATTATGTACGAGATGTTCAAATACAGGACATCGAAGCTCAGAACCTCAGTAGAGAAAAGTACAAACGGAGAGAACGTCGAAGGAGTCAAGTCAATTCATGAATACGGTCAAATCTCCGCATCCTTGACGTAACTGATTCTAGATTCGGACAGCTCTAAACTGAAAACCATACAAGACCATATCAACTGTACAACTTTTATGGGCTAATTGAGAGTAGTCAGTGTGGCACTCTCAAGCAAGAGCTAGGTTAAAGAATTTGTGAAGTGGAACATCAGAAAAGCCCATGGCGATGCATTAGTAGAGGATAAGATTAAATTGAATTCTTCGATATTCTAGGGACTACAAGTTGAACACGTTGAGGCGAGTTGCGTATTCTGCGGTCGAATGGCCTTGGAAAGATTTTGCGAAAAGCAATACGAGTGGAATATTTTTGCACTTTTTCAATTTGATTTATATCTTCGAGGAAATAAGACAATCAAATTTGAGAACAATATTTGAGTATGGAACGGCAGTAATTACCTACTTCTTAGCGTTTATTACTTTAAGGTAATACTTTAAGCATTTATGCTTCAGCGCACACAATATACAATTGACGATTCTGAATGCTTTTTAGCGAAGGTCTCCGAATAGTGCAAATTCCAACGAAGGTCAGCAGAAGCCTTCATACCCAAGGTCTCTAATGTCATAGTCAGCCGATGACAAGAACGTTCCATTTAACCTAAGCGGGCATTCATATAGAAATTAATATGCAACAATACTGTATTTGTCATAAGAAACATCTATCTAACTGTCATGTTTTTGACCATTCACTCAAGAAAATGAGCTCGTTTTATATGCAAATCAGTCGATGGATTGTGTAATCGTCGATAAATTTTTAAATTGTCAGCAAATAATTTGCACATTTAGGCAATTTTATTACTGAATCATTTATGTATAGCAAAATAATAATGGTCAGAGGATGTTTCCTTGAGGCAATCCACTAGTTAGTTCGTAATTTATAGAATAGGATCTAGCAATTTTAACTCTGAATGTTCTATTTATAAGGAATGTTCTCAACCATTGCAGTAATGCTTCTGAAACTCCATACACCTTTAACTTGTGTAAGAGTTTATTATGGTTCACAACGTCAAAAGCCTTTACATAATCGACGTATATTACATCTGTCTGTATTTTCTGGTTCATTGCCATCATCCAATCGTTCATAATAGGATATCAACTGCGATGTGGTTGGTGATTCAGGCAGAAAACCATATTGACGTGGGTTTAGTGCATTTTCACTTATCATATGCTCTGAAATGAAATCCTTCACAATTCCCACCATTACTTTGCACATAGACGATTTGAGTATAATCGGTCTATAGCTTTTTATTGAATCAAATGCGGCCTTCTTCGAAATGGGAATGACGATGGCGTTTTTCCATAGAGAGGTCAATGTAGAACATGAAATATTTCTTTATAGAATCATAGTTAAGAGGATCGAAATATTAGAGGCGATCTGCTTTAGAAAACAGGATGGAATCCCATCCGAGATAAGGGATATTTTGTTTTTTTTAACTTAGCGAGATCACTGTGGCGAGATTTTTGGTGATTCTTAGCGGAAATTCTGACAATATTCCAACACGTTTTTTTTTTTTGAGTAAATAGGAGAAAAATTCCATAGAGGGTTTGAGCTTTGCACTTATCGTCAGTCATTAGATTAGCTTTATCGCTTTTTATGGCACCAATATTTAGCCGTATATTTCGTTTTTTATTGACGTATTTATAAAATACTTTATGATCAGTCGAGCATATTAACGTTTCCCTTGATTGCATTACCAATATGCCTATTGCACCATAGAAAATCTTTCTGAAAGGGGCAACGCGCCATAGATAATAAACGATTTTGCAATGAACAAGTTTTTGTGCTTTCATCAAAGGGACAGAGGAATTTATAAAAAAAATCTATGTAAGTAAGGAATCGTTAATATATTTCGCCAATGCCGAGACTATCGGATAGCCATGTCTTCCAATCTAATAGCGATATCCTCTAGCTAGCCTGATTCGATTGCATTTGTGAAAGATTCGGTATTCGAGTAAATCCAACTCATTCACCTCAACACTGAAATGAAACAAAACACTGACACGGTCGCTTGTTGAAAAATTCTCGTTAGGTTTACGTTTCGATCACAAGTGTGGGGTTATTAGTAAGAAAAACGTCGAGCATGGTTTCCTCCACGGATACTTTGAAACCTCTCAAGCAAGGATTCTGCGCGAGACACACCACTCTATTTGAAAGAGGGAAGATTAAAGCCACCAATAACGACAGAGGGCTTATCCACTGCAAGAAAATCGCCAATTGCCTCAAGTAACCTACAGTTTCGAGCACACACAAATTAGGTGGGCGATAAAAAAATAGTAATACGAAAATTCAAATTAGAGAAAATTTCAGCACAAATCAGCACGCCACCGACGGGTAATGTTGGTTTTGACTTTTTGCCTTTTTTCTATGTTACCATCTTCCGCCAAATTAGGGACCCTCTTCGGTGGCGCCGTCTGGGCGGAAGTGAGCTACGAACAACAACCTTATCATTATAGATTACCTAGCTAAAATCATATATGAAATCATACGATAAGGAAACACTAGCAATAATTAACTCACAGTGGAATTATCTTTTTATGAAAATAGATTTGATGACCATAAGATGCCTGGCTAAATACAAATCCACTCAAATAAATAGTCAGTAATTTAAACGTTGAAAATATCTTAGCTCTTCAAATCAAGTTTTATCACTTAAAGCAATTAAGCTTGAAATAAATTTAAAATATTTTTTAGAAATTTTCTGATTATGAACATCTAATAGTCTCTTATATATTGAACATTTAGAACATAGATTTTCTCATCATTTACAATTCGTTAGCTATCTTTAGCATTCAACCAATAAAACGTTTCCTGAAAATGAGTACAAATGGCTACGTTAATAAAATCGAATAAATGGCATAACGATAGGCTCCACTAAGGCTCTATAGGCCACACATTTTGACTTATTGAACGTCACCTCTTTTTTGATCACTATTCACCAAATTGTGCTAACGCATAAACAAACAACTGTCAAAAAGAATTGACAAATAAAATCGTCGTCACATTCGACAATGATATCACCCATTTTTATAGATAAAATTTGTGGTTTCTCACTCATTTTACGGCAATAACAACTAGATAGTTGAGCGATCCTTTAATATAAAGCATATTTTATTCGGTTGAAATAACCTGAAATCGAGGCATAACGTGAAGGCGAAAGGCATAAAACGTGAAAGGAAAGAGCATTTTTAAACACTGAAGAAATGTGGACATGGTCGACCACTAAGGAATAGGCAGGAAGGTGATTCGAGCTGTGTATTTGTCATTTCCGGTTAATAAAGTGCAACTCTGGAAGTCGAGCAATATCGAATCATCGAAGTATAGTATGGAATTGAGACATTGCTCGCAGATATCAAAATACCGTATTTTAGAGAGAATTTTCGTTTGGAGAAATTTTTTATATGACTGAAAAAGAATTTCACCGAGTTATTTTTATAAATGTTTTTCTTTTTATAAAAAATATTCTCAGTATGAAATTTTATTTCTTTAATGCAATTATTCTTTTCTACAAAGAGATAATGAAACGACGATCACCTAACGGGGTTAAATCACTTGCGGTATAGTCTTCGACTGTTTTTGTCGAGAGGAGCAGATTGGTTTTATAAGTATTGCGCAAGAAGGGGTGGGGGAGGAGGGGAGGAGGGGTTGGCTGGGTGCTGGCCTTCATTCTCGACAATGAACAAACCGGCTGCGCACATATTATTATAAGTTGTAGGGCTGCAAAAAGCCCATGCTGCAATTGACCGGCACGCGTTTGAAGATGGCGCGTTGTAGTATCAATTAGCGTAGGCGACAAAACTACACACCACGCTATTGCACTAATGCGCCGTGGCGCATATGGCAGCCGGCACTTTTGTCTAGTGAGTCGTGCACGAAACAGTGCACTATAACTGAGAGGAAATTGCACAACCTCTTTCCGAAGACAGCAAACCCGTGCCCACAGTCGATGCTTAGCGAGAGGTATTCCTAGCTGAGAAGCGTCCTGGTTTTTTATTCCTCACAAGGAGACGTCCTGATTTTTTGGGTCTTCTTCCGAGTTTCCCAAGAACTGTAAAAGCTGAAGATGAATAAAGGATGAAACCGACCGAGAAGAAAGCTCTACGAAAAGTCATCGTGAGAGATGAAAATGCCATCGTTGAATGGTCCATCGTAAGAATGACCAAAAAAAAATTACGAAAAACCTTCTGCTATACTAATGAAGCATACTGAAAACACTCAGTTTCATCCCTATCAAAATCCATTACCGTGTCCCACGGATCTTCCAATGTTCGGACGCTAGCCACATGGGAAGAAGTATCTTCGTCTTTTCAGTATACCGTCCATACCGAAACTGCGGCGTTCGTTCAAGACGGACCCTATAGTGATGCACCACAATTCGTCAATGCCTGTCGTCACTTGAGGCGTCACATCTCGTGATGGCGTTTCCTATTCGGTTAGCCGTCGCTACTCTGAAGCACAGATGCCTTGCATCGATGACAAGTTAAAATCTGTTGCTCTACAACTTATCGTCATTCCTGTATCGGAGGATGCAGTAATATTTGCCATCACTAAGTTTTAACCAACCCCATCCTATCCTTAAAATTTTTGCTGCTTTATATTAACGAAATGAGGTATGTGCGCAAACAATGTTACACTAAGTGGAACGTTAATTCGAAACTAGGAACACTGCCAAAAAAACGCCACCATGAAAAATGTCATATTTTTTCCTCGATTGTCCTGAAACGAAAGTGGACAATTTGGTGTCGATTCATTTTCGGATGGAAACGTCTTCCTCTAATAAAAATCTGATTTAAAGGAAGTTGTGAGCGCATAACTCGCATTCGGTTCATTGTATTGTTTAACTGAAGAATGTATAATGTCATATCGATGCGATGGATGCAATCTAACAATCCGATACATGCCAACGACCGCGTCAACCTAAATTACTTCCAAGAAACCCGTCTTAAGGTCCCTTATGGCTTCTACGAAAATATAATTGTTGTTATGTGGAGAACTTCACACCGTTGTCTTATTGTCTGCTGATTTACCCGTCTTATGTTTCGACAGTGAATCCAACGCGACCATGTCTTAACCTCCGAAACCAAAGACGGCAATACAAGGTAGCCGCGCGACGATGAATTGCCTTTCATTTCCATGGTCTCTGACATTGGGCGGAGCACCACTATTTTTGTAACATTAATGTTGAACATGCCCTTTTTATGGCTTAATTCGAGTAATGAATCTGTCAGCTCGAAATTTCTCGATAGTTGACCATATTTTCAAGCTTTCTTAAGTCAGACTTTCAGGAATTGGCTGTTTGCCCAAATCTAAAAAAATGTTACCCAATTTTGAGGCACATAGTCCAGAATGAAATTTATTGATGCTTTTGGCGCGTAGGACAACACCGTCAACAAACCAATCGATAAACGCACGCCACTCGGGTCTGCGAGCGCCCGAACAGGTCATATTGCAAGCGAGGCGCCTGAGAACAGCCAGCAATGTGGTGTGCGTTGATGTATTGTTGGTCCGCAACAGTCGACTGTGAGTTCCGTGACGATCACCGTCGATGGCAATTTTTTTTGCTTTTCCATGTTACGGTAGAGGCGTTGTGTTGAGCGTAGGTGGTGATATTACTTAGACCATGTCTGATAATATTTCGATAGAAATTGCCTATTTTCATTTTTGTCTTATTGTATACAGTTGGAAATTTGCATATATGCAGTTACGTTTTCTTAGTTTACCTAGTGCACTACTCTATTCAAAGTGAGATGCGGAAATACGCATCACGTGGTGTAATAAAAAATGAGATGACATTTTTTTAGGTGCTTTTACAAGAAGACAGACGCATAACGGTCGTGTCTATGTCCCTTTTTGTTGCTAGTGCGTTTGTCTGTTTTTATGCACGGTAATTATGCGTAGAAATAATATGCAAATATATGCATAAGATTGATAAACTGTAAATATGCATAAACGCCTGATTAACGACCCAGGCTGATATGTAATTAGTGACCCCAGTTAATCAGTACTTAAGATCAGTACCATTGTAGATGTTGAGGGTTTCCGCATTGTTAGTAAACCTGTGCATACCTCTGGAATTTGCAGTATTCTTTAGGTGGTACATTCCATACGTAAACATCTCGAAATTGTAAGGTGTATGCTTGTCGATTGTGTACACGTTCTGCAAGTGTACCGCTATGAATGACGTCTCTCTCCCTTGCACGAGACCTCTTGAAGCGATCATCACGACATTTATATCAATGAACATGCAAAAAAAAAACCACTGCAATGGAACGTTTTGCAAACATAGATGTGCAAAAAGGAAAAAAAAAGAATTGCATAAAATATAGACAGGAAACGTTATGTGTCCGAAATTAGGGTTTTGATTTTTCGTCTATCTACCAAATTCCTTTCAACAGGTACGACCATAGAAGGTATTGTACCCAAATTCAGTAGGGATGCATTCGTTCGTTGGGTTGACCTCATATATACCAATTTGAGGTCATCTCATCAACTTCAACGGAAGTTACCGACACTTAAAGCGTATGAAATTTGCTTACAGCCGGGTGGAATCGGAAAACGAATTTTTCTTTTATTATTTATTTGCAAGACGGTTACATAAATGAATGAAATTGTAACGCAATATTTGCATGTATCATACTAATATTTGCAATTCGATTGATTAGTTGGCTATATTAACATAAATTGAAATCATCTTTTATTATTTATTCAGCAATTGCAGCGATTGAACAAAAAATTTGATATTGATTGTATTCATAAAAAGTTAACTCTTATATTAACTGTACAAAATTCAAATTTTCCACTAGTAATTTTAGAGATATATACTTTTATAGTTCAATGATAAAAAGATCATAATCTCTCTTATATCCAGTAAAATCCTGACTGCAGTGAGCCGTGAACCGGGGATGATCGAATCGATATTCACAGGTGCCGAAATGAAAGCGTTTTACTGTCCATTGGAAGATTTTTCATGCGCCATCATCTACTATCACTGAATCCCTCATCAGCCAGACGCCTGAGTTGGAACTTCAGATGCGTACTCCGATGGAACCTCTAGTATGCGAATATTCACAAAACGATATGAAGCATGAGAGAGCGGAAATGGGGTAGGGGGTTGTGTACAACGTTTTGTGAAGTCACGATGAGTGCAGGAATAGCCTCACCTGCATTGTATCCGGCCGGATCTTCTTCATTCATTCTAGATGCCATCAGCACGCTTTCACCCACCACGATGACCGGTGCTATCGTCAGAACTTCTTAAGTTCTGTGTATTCTACGTTAGCAAAGTTATCTTTGTTATTGTTCATGCGAACCTTATTGTTCCCTCTTCGAACCGGAAATATAACTAAGGTCGTTTGACTTTCGATATACAGCGAAACTTTTCTCGAGCACCAAACATCCTGGCGAACATTTTCGAGTATTTTGAGCATATGCTGCATGCAGTCTGAGGAGTAAACATTAGACGTTGTATAGGTAGAGCGCTGACCTGCACGAGATGGGACCATATCGTACGTAGCTTACTTATATATCTTGCATAGGGGGATGTGTGATGTGACCTTCATCTCTTCCGCCGAACTGCGAAAATGCCGAATATTGGGTTATGATGGCTACTGATAGGAGTGAGGACGTCGTCGGTCTCCTCAAGGGTCATCCAGGTGCAGATCAGTGGTTCCCTTTTTCAGGAAGGATGCAATGCAATGGTGTCCGTGCAGTGCCGGAAGTGATCACATTAAGTGATAGCGATGAGGACGACGATTCAGTACGTGAGGTATGCACATCGGCAACAACTTCTGCAACAGCATCGGTTTCAATCTTATATGAACGTCCGTTAAGTCCATCGGCGTTTAATCCTCCACTGGTATCAGCGGCACACCACAATATCAATAATACTGCACGAGCAACATGTGGAGTTGACATTAACGGCTCTTCAATGCACTCGTCTCGTCTACAATCCTCTAAAGTGAGTCGATTTGCTCATTTTACACTTTTTTATGCAATATTTCGATGTATTTGTTTCAATTCTCTAGTGGTACTACTAGATGGAAACGATAATTGTCTTCTTTGACCTCAGATGCATCTATGACAGAGACATATAATATATTTTATATAAGCAGTATGTATAGGTTTGCCTGTTGCTTTAAGAGTGAATAACTAGTTGATAGAGTGCTTTTTCGAGAGTACCTGCAAAAGACCTTCAAATAGGCTTTATCGCAGCTGGCATTGCCCTAAATATTTTGTGACAAACATGTTTTTTAGAGGTTCGCTGACGACCATCAGGACGTTGTTGCAGCCAAACGTCTTGTAGTTGCTGAACAGGCACAGAGACGTCCTTTGCAGCAGCCAATGCAGAATGCCACCTCTACTCGCACAATGTTTCCGTATGACCCGGTTATCGCTGCCCCATCGACAAGTAACTTACGACCGCGACAGACATCAACAGAGCGCCATGCGGTCACCGCTCCATCTCGCCATCAGATTTCTAGCATTGTGCCAGCAAAAAGTGACTCTACTCTTTCTTCCGCCCAACAGAATTCGCATCAACTATCACTGCAACGTCAGAAAATTGGTGAACAACCACAGTCGAGTTTGCGTCAGACATCGTTGCGAACGGTTTCGCCATCCCAACAGATCTCCCGTCCCGCAGCACCACAACGTCCTCGGGTAATTCCATCGCCCCAGCCGGTTGCGAAACCACCACAAGCACAACGTCGTGCAACATCTGCGCAACCAACACACAAAAGTCGCCCAGTAAATCAAAGCTCTAATTTTCTGAATGCATATTGCTACGAGAGTTTCGATCCCAAAGCACCTCCCTTTGAACCACAGACTTTCAATGCCAGATTCAAGGTAATTGCTTTAGCATTGGTCTTTATTTCACTTCTCGAAGTTGTTTCATTTCTATTATCTAATTGCAAGCATATGACGATCGTGTGGATTGGCCATCTGGCTGTGAATTTTCTCTTTCGTTTTTGTCCCATATGTTTGAAGCTGCCTTCTACTCCAGGAGTAAGGACTTTCCGGCTGTCATATTTTTATGGAACCTAAGACAGGAATGACTTCGTGAGTGTCATGGATGTGTTTCTTACAGTCTACGACCGTTGTTAGAGTTACATGTTGCTAAGTAACTGGACAGGGTTGCTGCACTCCTGGTATCCGAGACAACTGGATGCGTCATTGCCTCCCCCCCCCCCCCCCGCCGCCACCAGAAGGTTGCAGTAACAATTTTCTGGTCTGTCATTTCCGAATGCTTTGCTGCTCTCTCTTTATCGTCTAATACACAGGTGCTTTTGAACGTGACATTCCTGGTTTCTGAATTAAACATTGCCATAAACCATATCGTACGCGAGAAGTCCATTCGCCTTTTTTTAATCGGTCGGCGTTGCAAACAGTGTGTTGTGTTCGAGGTGCTTGATAACAAAGTTCGGCCGATGGCATAGCCAGAGAAAAGAGAAATGATCGGTGTTTTCTCGTTAGGTAGTCGTTCTTTTAGTGTACTGATTACCATAAATGCATTTCAAATAAGTAGTACATATTGAGTTTTGTTGAAGCGCTGGCAACCTACAGAGAGGATGACGAACAGACGAACATTATAGACAGAATGCATATTGACTATGCCCAAATAAACTGTTTGTTTCTTTTACATGAGTTTTCGCGCTGTTTTCCTTCTCAGAGTTTTATTACCGGATATTGCAGTGTTGCTACGAACGTTGCCGTAAGATACTATCGAACAATGTGAGTCTAATGTTCCACGTTTGGACACATGTTGTGTGCGGACGTCCATCAGAAGCCGAGGAAGGTTCGTTGAGTCGATTGGAATTGGCGTCTCTTTGCCCGCAATGCCTTACTGTCTTTCCAACTCCATTTGCGATGCAAGCGCATTATGTGGATGTGCATAACGAGAAGCCATCAACGGCCACGTGTAACGTCTGCGAAATCACCGTCGAACGAGTGCGTTCTTCACAGTCTTTTCATGTGTGCACGTCGCATGGTTCCCTCGCAAAAAGGGGAAGGGATGAGCCATCCCTCCATCCTCAATGCTGTCTGTCGAATGATTGATCTAATTTATTCAATTTCAATACGAAGCCTATCCGTTTTCCCACCTCTTCCACGTATGTATATATACAAGGCTTTAAATGTTGCTCTCTTTATTCCCTACTGTCTGTCGGTGACCGGTGAAGAGTAAGAACCTAACATTGGTAATCCCACTCGGAAGAAAACGAAATCGCCGAGATTGCTATGACTTTAGATGTTTCATTTCGTTATAAGAACAAAATTGTTTTTGTTCATTATTGAGAAGCACTTATAAATTGTTCAAAGATTATTTATCTTTTTAGAATATTTCAATAGGAAACAAACCGCAAGAAAATAGTAAACATTGAGGATAGTTTTATATTGCAGTGTCGGAATTCTCGTTTAATGAATTCATTATAGGACTCACATTTGAATTTGCATGGTGACGATGATGCACCGTATCATTGCCGAAAGTGTCGTTACCGTACTTCGATACGGATACATCTATTGGATCATTTTGTGCGTTTCCATTCGAACACTCGAACCTTGCTATGTCCGTTCTGCCTGTTAACGTTCAACGTTGGCAACCAATATTCAAGTTCATCGGTGGTCACGTGTAATCCTTTCGTCGAACATATGCGTCAACATAGAACTAGTCAGTATTTATTTGTCTTTTTTTTTTAAATTTGATATTTGACGAATGACGGCTATGAAATAGATTTGTCGTTCTTATAGCGACCTTGAATGGCGGTTTTTCCCTGTTTCATTTTCGCGACACTGGCGGAATCCTCTTCAAACAGTCGATTATGTATCTGTGTCTTTCTTGGATCCGACAAGTAATATATACGGTTTTCCACTGATTCATCGAATCTTCAGTCACCTTTAGACGAACATGAGGTACTATGCACGAAAATGTTAAGTTAGCAGGCTTCTGTAGCAGGGATGTTCATTGACTTGAAATGTTCCTGGAAAATCTCGTTGATATTCGGCCAGAGGGGTATCATATTTTGGTGATATCGTATTGTTTTCCCTCACGGTCTCATGCATTTTTGCAGGTAAGCAAATCAGATGTTGCTCCTGTGCCTTGAAGTTTGTCCGGCAGTCTGATCGCAAAATGCATAAGAGGGATCACACGAAGCGGAACCCGAAATGGGTATCGAGGAGTTGTTTCAATTCCAAGCATCCAAGAAGAAAGGTACTTTCACTTTCATAGTTTTCTCAAGAAACACTGCTGCATGATGGCAAACTTTATATGTACATAACTGAGTAAATCTTATCCTAGCCTATATAAGTACATCACGTCACAAATGCACAGTTTTTAGAATGCCTAGAGAATTCCATGCGGATGTGACTCTACCCTGCGGGTTACCCCTGCGAAAAGAAATATCGCTATTCCATCTTGGGTGGTCACTTTGGCATTCACGGAGGAAGATGTCCGGAAATGCCTAAAAGGTCATGCAATAGTCTTCCCCGTTGAAGTTCTTGTGGGCGATGCCTGAGTCATTGTCCGACGAGGTTGGCCGTCGGGTAATCGGGCATATAGTTCGTCCATTTACCATGTATAAAAAAAGACAAGAAAAGTACTCACTGAGATGTGTCTGTGAACATTTTTTTCTGAAGATGGAAGGAGACGAGGACGCGCTTGCGGCAGGTAAAGCTGCAGCAACGTTGCGAGTGCGATAATGCGTCTGCCAGGCCGTGCTTGTGCCGCACGTGGAAAGGCATCGGGATAGCCCCCCATCCTTCCCCATCCCTTCCCATCCACCTACGTGCTGGTTCTCGCTTAACACAGTTCCACGCTTTTTGTCCTTAATGGCTGAAATATTGCTGTAGCATATTCACTACAGCTCCTCTATATCGACACATCCATAAGCGTAAAACATGCCAATCGTTGTATATTTGTCCACAATATTTGGAAACAATAGTTGAACCCGAAAGCTTATCCATGTAGTTCTTAGCTCCTTTTTCTGTAAGAGTACTGCGACAATTTTCGGTCACGCTAGGATGGCCTTGGTCGATGGATTTTGTCCCATCTTATGTATGTGCGAGGTGATAACTGAACAAGTGGGGGACCGAAGCCATCACCTCAGGGGCAGAACATTTACCATCATCACCTGAACCATCTGGTGCGAAACTGTCGATCTCCACCAACTTTCCTAATGGAATGGTGATCCAGTGTAGTGGATTTAGATCACCGCATTCACTAGTGTTGTTGCTTCACCCCATCCCTCGAATTGTGGTTAAAAAGTCTTTAGCACTCAGCATCCAGCATCCATGAGGGTCGATTAGAGTCCAAATTTTTAGGAGGCTTCGACTCGGGTCTTCCCCCATACAATTTTAAAACTCGGAGATGGAAAAGTTTGGCGGAACATCTAGACATTGTCGTTGAAAATTCGAAAGATATGCAGACCAGACCAAGACCACGTCTACTCAAGCATGTGGTGGTAAGGCAGAAGATCACACACAGCCTTGGGAGGACTTTCCATCGCGCGTCACGAAAGTATGCAGCTCGTACTTTTCGATTCAGAATTGCAGAATCGGGGAAAGAGCTGCGTGGAGTTGAAGGAAATTGGCGTTCTCGACATATCCCCTTTCAGAGTTGAAATGAGGTCTTAAGTGTATTTAAATTAAGGAGTAGAGTACGTGTCAGCTCTATGTATCAGCTCTTCCCTGCCCAATTTACTGATGGGGATGTTGCGAGTCTCTTCCAGAAAGCTCATTTGAATAGCCTGCCCTCTCTAGCGGGCTATTCTGTAGGATCTCACTCGAGATCTACGAAATGTTGGTCGTTTTCAACTGAATCCTTCCAAGACGTTGCCTCTTGCTTCAACCGTTGTTCTGTTCTGTTTTTTTTTTCAGTACATCCTTAATATCTCTTTCGTTATCAGAGTTGTATACGACTGAATGTCAAGAACTAAGAGTAGCCTCATTGGTCTATATATGGTCTCCACATGCATACAGCATGCTCATGAAGTGTTTAACTGCAGTATGCGAATGCTGTGGGCAAGCAATGAGAGCGGTTGCAGGGTCGAAATGTTTGGCATACGTTGCCAGTGCGTCGATGTGTCGAGTGTGCAGAAGTGGTCTGTGACCTTGCAGAACATACACGGCAGACACGTACCTGTGCCAGATGTGGATTCGCAACCGGATGTGATGACGAGTATATGCACCATAAGGCTATTGGATGTACCATCAAGAGGGACGGCTTCACAAGGCACCGTTATTTCTTTCTGCGTGTTTCGATGGGTATTATCTCATCGATGTTGGCTTATTATATTTATTATTTATTCAAGTTATATCCTTCGTCTTTTTTATCTGTTCAATAAGGCGCTTTATCACTTTTCAGAACAAACATCAGGTCAGAGCTAGCAGGATTCGCGCTGGATATAAAAGCTTAATTGAGGGGATGTTCTGAGGGGTAATGTTTGTGCAGGGACATTGCTTTCTTCTGCTGTCTCTCCCTTGATCTTTTAGGTTTGTCGATTTTTGCACGTGAGGAATTTTCAGGCGGAGATGTGCTAGGAAAAGAGGGTCTAGAATGATACTCTCCGGGGTGCTGTATTAGATATGTAATTCTATAAACAGGAGATCTTCAAACCTTCCTCGCTTCATTTTTCTTTCAGCAGCATCCTTCAGGTTGAGGATAGGACCGTTTATGGTAAAGTAGTGAAGGACGTCCATGATGTCAGAGCTCCTACAAAATGGGAGCAAGTATTTTCTGTCATCAACGTTCTTAGCCGTTTCTTCATTGTTGAGTCAAAGAAATGTATGGCAGATGATTGTCCAATTTTATAAGTTTAAGCTGAGATGACGTTTACTTGTTACTAATGTTACCAGTATGTAGGTCATTAGGTTCAGTGTTCTTCATTACTGCTATGCTTGTGTTGGTTTTCTTCTAATGTTGTGACTGAGATGATCGGTATTGTTTAACGCTGCCACTAGAATTATATACTGACGTCACAAATCGTAGAAAAAAGGTATAGAGGGCCTTGGAGGTCCTCAGAAGAAACTCCCACACTGTCTCCGATCCTGGAATAGTTCGATTGTACATAGCGATAGAAAATGTGATTGATCTCTTTTAGGGGCAGATTACTGCGATGTTTTGTAATATCACTGGTTTTGGCTGATCGGATCGTCTTGTTGATATGCTTGGCCAGCACGATAGTTGGCACCATGCTGCACTTTGGCTACCAGCTATATTGTTCTATTTGGCCGAAGGTACTATCATATTTGCATATGTCGAAACTACATAAAACTGGGCATTTTAGGCGATTCGACAGCCGGTTAGGTTAACATAGTTGTGTAAGAAAGGAGGTTGTGATCAATGCTAGTCAAGCCGTGAGGATGCGAGAATTATTTGGTTTTTGTATAAAAAATAGTGAAATTATTTGAAGAGGATGAAATTTCTGGCGTTACAGGTGGAACATTTTGCCTTACGTAAACGAGAGATGCTACGGGATAGGGATTGGCTTCCAACGGTAGCCAAAGTGGCTCAAGAGCAAAGCCTTCCCGAATCGGTCAAGAAAGTCCGGCAACTGCTTACACACGTAGATGACGACGATGACTTTCTCAATGCGTCGAAGCGGAAGTTGGTGTAAGTATTTCAATTTGCTTGTTATATTATTTTGTTTCTTGTCGAAGGCGTTCGCGATCGAGAGGGGATGTTTCATCCCAACTTTCTGTGACAATGTAATGTTTTGGAGTAGTGGCGTATCGTGCATATTCGTGGAAGAGAAAGGGCAGAATAAGAGCCGTTTAATTGAAATAAAATCTTGGCTACTTTAGGGGACAATAAGAAATAGCTCAGTCGAAAGCAAAAATAACTGTTGTGATAGTTGCTATTTCCGTATATGCCGGCAGTGAAGGGAGGTGTCAGTTGTCCTAAAGATGTTTTTATAGTAACGTTTAATTTCCAAATTTTGTTGCGTGCATAAATTGGAGAGTGATTTCAGTCCCTCGTAGCTAACTTTATCTATCGGAATTCGTGCATTAAATTCATGTTACAAAATAGGCTGAAAGGGTGAAAACTGTTTTTGCGTTTATTAGCACTGTATAAGCAAATGGCACATCAAAACACATGTTTTACGTGTTATTTGATTCACAGAGGCTATGTTCCCAGCATATCATTTTTAAGTAGCAAGTTGGTGACGGTGTTTGGCTTGATTTTTAAGTAAAATAAGTGGAAATGATCAACGCATGACCATTCTGTAATGAACTTGTGAGGTTTCCATTTATGCAATGTAAGATGATGCTTAGTGGTGAGAGAATATTTCCGGAGGGGATTGAGTCGTTGTATATCCCTTGCATCTGATGTGACTTTTTAAGTAAATATTCGTTTTTTCCGAAAAGATGGAAGGAATATTGGACGCGAGTTTACGAATTGCTTTTGTTTTGAGTGTGTTTGCCTTGATCGCTCATCAAATCTTTGTTCTTTTAGTGTTTCATTCATTGTTTTATCGTTCAATTCAAGAATAATTTTCGTTATTCTGTGAAGATTCGTGTTGAAATGAATGGTGTATTTCAGAAGTGCTAATGCTGGGGTGTTAGCGAAGGAGGTTGAGGACGTCATGCAGTGCATGGAAGAGTTCATGCTAGAAACCTCTCAGGATGTTGCTTCAACGTTTCCTGATTAGTTGTTTTCGTATGCTAATGGTGATTTTGATGCATCCGGTGGATGCATTTTTGTTTTGAAGAACTCGTTCCATCTTTAAGTAGGAATAAACGAGATCTGGGATAGTATTGCTCTTGCGGGGAGGTTAAAGAAAGGCCGTAGAATCATGCTGCGTTTTGGGAGGAGCCAAATAATTTGTGGATGTTTGCTGTATCTGTCTGGGTAATGGATAAAAAAGATATGCACTCTTATCTTCTCTTGATAGAGGGTGGAGGTACGAGAGATACGTAGTTGTATTTGGGGGGGGGGATGTTTTGATTATGTGGCATTTATTTGCATCAAAAATATTTTAAAGAGGACGCGAGAGAGATGGGAAAATAGGGAGAGCTACAATATGGGTGGTCAGCTTTATGTGACCATATGAACTGAAAAGGAAGTCGTGGTACTAGGTATATGTGGGGGTAGAGATATATTGGTAATGATGAGTTCCTTTGCTTTTATAGCGAAGCCGTAATTTTTGATGATTAGAAGTGGTAGTAATGTAATTTGAAACAAAGAAATGAAGTTGGTACAAAGCTGCTTGATTGTAGACTTATTTGAGCATGTGCAGCGAAAGTTCAAAGGTCAAGTGGACCCGTTTCCTAGTTAACAGTTATTGTACATACGAAAGTTTCGTCAACTTGTGAGGTGCAAAAGTGAAGGAACTAGCAAGCGTGCAACAAATATATAAATGTTTGATTTTTCCTTTATGAAGTCTTTCTTTATTTGGTCATTTGTGTCCGATGTCAGGAGGAGGATGTCTCATTGTTCGAAGGAGGATATTTTATAATCTTGTACTTACTAGACGTAGAGCATATCGGAAGGAAGTTATTATCTATTACCAGATAGTCAGTATTTCTCCTTGATTTATCCAGACTGAAACTGAATTTCAAGTTGACTGGAATGAAGATTATTTTTTATGCATATGTTGATATGCAATGGCTATGCAGTTCTTCTTGACGGATGGTGCTGTTGTTATCGATGATCTTCACCTGTCTCACTTTTGATCACTTCCTTTCGCGAGTCGAAGGTAGGCTCCTCTTTATAAGATGGGTAGTTTTCCTTTGTGGTCATACACCTTTGCACTAGCTGGCAGCTACCCTTTACCTGTGCAATGCAGCTTACATATGGTCTCCGTCGATGCCATGGACAGAATGAACTGTTTACTTATATAACACACTTTCTGAAAGCTTAATTTCGGGTGGAAAATAGTGAGGGAAGAATAAACCTGAAGATTATTTTTTATGCATATGTTGATATGCAATGGCTATGCAGTTCTTCTTGACGGATGGTGCTGTTGTTATCGATGATCTTCACCTGTCTCACTTTTGATCACTTCCTTTCGCGAGTCGAAGGTAGGCTCCTCTTTATAAGATGGGTAGTTTTCCTTTGTGGTCATACACCTTTGCACTAGCTGGCAGCTACCCTTTACCTGTGCAGTACAGCTTACATATGGTCTCCGTCGGTGCCATGGACAGAATGAACTGTTTACTTGTATAACACACTTTCTGGAAAGGTTAATTTTAGGTAGAAAATAGTGAGGGAAGAATAAACCAGGTATCAGTGCTTCATCGTTGTTAAAGGAATTTATTTAACATGCTAGAAGGCAAAAAAAGGCCAAAAATTGTATGAGGACGTTTCCATCTGGTGTTTCCATCGCAGTTGGAAATTGATGTGTGGGAATGTTTAGTTATTTGCCCGTTTTTTCAGACGCTTGAACCATCGCCCAAGGTCAATCCTTGGGTGGATTTTCTTTGCTTGTTAAGGTTCGTTCCATTTTAGCTAGGCAACTGTGTTGTATGGGGTGTGGGTGATATGGAGTTGCGCGAGTGGTACAGGTGAAGGACGCATGCGGCAGGCGGAAAGGAATGGAACATTAGAATGTCGACCTAGAGGAAAGAGAGGAGGGGGTAAGGGGAGAAGGTGGGAGAGCGAGAGTTGCATAGAGATCAGGCAGGTTATATCGGCCAATATTTGTAAAGCTAGCCTAGGAGGATGAATGCTCATTTTATGTCGAGTGTTGTATTGTTTTGCTTTGTTATTTTAATTGCTGTCTGTATTATCTGCAGTTTTCACGGTTTTTTCTTTTTCAGCAATATATATTTCTTTATTGTTCTATGACTGAGATAAATGATTTTTATTATTTTTTATTATTTATGCAATTTTATATTCTGGAGAAAAGGAGTGATTCGTTATCATTACTGATAAAAAAGCAATCCTACTGATAAAACATCTAAACGATCGCCATGCTGATATTTCCTGTTCTGGTATATAGTAAAAATAACACCACCATTTACCGTCATATTGAAATAACGGCATCATCGAAACAATCTCTTCAAATATCCATGTCCTTTGAAGTAAAACTATGTGAGAAAATAGTACTGAATTTTTTCACATAGTGGTGAATATGGAAGTAAACATTTAATAAAAACAAGTTCCACGCACAGCGATATACTTCAAAAGATCTGAGGATTATCATAATTGTGCAAGGATTCTGGAAAATGCTCAACCCTCTTACATCGCTGAGTTCAGAAAATATGCATAAATTATTTCTCACTTATAGATTCGAATCTGATCTCTTTCGTTGTTTGTATCGTTTCGTTCAATAACGAATATTTACGTTGACATAATGAATATTAACTAAAGTTGAATCTCCGGGCTCATTGTTTTATCGGCTAACTATACACATAATTGTCGAATATATTTAATATTAGACATATGAAAGGTGGGATAGAATTTTTGTACCTCTATCAATTACACATTTCAGTGCAATAACGCCAAGTGTTGATGAATAACGATTTGAATAGTGACCACCTCTAAGGTTCGATTGCTTCCGATCTCCGCATTATTCATCTTCAATGCATTTTTATATCCTCTACTTAACATCTAAAAAGGTGCGTATTTCGAATGCAGTTTGGCATGGATGTTTCCCTACACAAAGTGACAATCTATTCAAAATATAGCAAGTAGAAATGAATGATGTATATGTTGTAGAAAGGAGAATTCTCCTGTATGTATCGCTAGAGAGGTGAAAAAGGACCAATATATCATCACAAAATAAAAATTTTTATAATTGCATTCTTCATGAAACGGAGAAAATATTAGTGAAAAATTGAAAATTTAGAAAAAAAAAAATTCTACAAATGAAATCAATAGAAAGTGTATATAATGATTATTCCTACTAAATTAAAGGTGATGATTATTCGTGAATGATTTAAAATCATTTTAGCACTGAAAATTCCGCTCCATTCAGCTTCAATTCATCTCCAATTCATCTCCAATTAGTGAGCAGTAAAAGTTGGCTAAAAAGATTAAATATGCAAAAACAGTGGGCAATAAAATAAACGAAAGCCGTATACGAGATGCACCTATATAATTGTAGCGCCAGGTGCATAAATCTGAGTGTTATAATAACGCCTCTTATTAGTATTATAATGCCCCTTCTTAGTTTTTGGCGTTAAAAACACCATTGTATAAGAAATCGTGCGAAGATGATAATTCCCTATAAAAACTGTTTTCTCGCATAAATAAGACCCCCGAATAGGGGAATGGGCACATTCTGGTGGCCTCAAAGAAGGGAGTCAGTGAGGAGAAATCCCCGCATCGAATGCATCCTCATCCCAGGTTTTTAGACTTTGCCTGAAATGTAACCAATGAAAATGTATTCTTGATGACGAAACGCTACAAGGAACGCATTGAAAGGTAGAAAAAATGTTTGAAAATTTTAAATATGCTCGCATGACGACAGATAGAGACGTAAGAGCATAGAATGAGACCATGAAAGCATAATAGCAGAGGCACATTCAGCGATGCTTTTTTTGGATTAATTATCTAATAGTTTTTTGGTTATGACAATGCAAATCAATGGTGGTTATTTGTGGATGATTTAAAATCATTTCAGCACTGAAAATTCAGCTCCATTCAGCTCCAGTTCAGCTCCACTTAGTAAGCAGCTAATGGATTAAATTTGGGGGAATGAATTAAACGAACATCTACAGCTGCTCAAAAAACTGTTGAACGATGAGTAACGAATCTCATTTCTCTCTCCTTAGAAATGTACTTTCATTTTCAAATCGCTGCATAGCAGCTATATCTTCGTCTAAGTAGCGCCGAGTATACGCTAGTAAATCACCAACGAAGGTTCGTTCTATCATCTCTTCCGCTCCCTCTTCCCCCTTCCATCCCTTTCCCACCCCGTCGCTTACCACCCTTTCGCGCTTTGTTTCTCACCTTTAAGTATACGGCCTCATGAATTTACTGAGGAGACTTTATCAGTTCGATACCAATTTCAATCGACTTCCTCGATTTTGGGTCCTCTCGAATATTGCTGTGAAGTCGATGCATTTTGTCGATGAAGTTTTGTCATAATCGGTTGACAGGTGGATTGCAACTCATGAAGACGATATTCGTATTCACATTTTTCGGCCAATTGGTTCGCATCAATCCAACGAATTGTATCCTCACATGCCGAAGATGCCTTTAAATAGTGATTCTTGATTAGGATACTAATTTAATTGATTTAGAATTGTTGTGCGGAACTTTTTAAATGTAAAATTTAAAAAAAAAAATTAGGGGCACAAGTTTCAGAGCGATTCTCCAAAGCTTCTGAAACGAATGAACTGCTTGAAAGGATTGTTTTTAATTGTTAATAAATCACTGAGGAAATTCATCATGTATTTAGACATCGTATATAGATCGATGATAAAGTTGTTAGTTTCCGATTTCATTCTTCCTGTGCTAACTTTTCCGTTTGATCTTTGTTTGCATTCAATCTTAACACCCTAAACAACGAGACTCTAATTATTCAGCTAGCTTTAGCTTTATTCTAGTCGTTTAATTTGAAATGTGTTCGTTGAATTATTTCGGCAACGTTTGGAGAAAACTTTTAAAGTTTTGCCCTTTCACGTGGTGGTCTCAAATTTAGCACTACACCTACTCTTACAGGAGATATATTTGTTTTCTCACTATACGCAGACGAGGTTTCCTCGTGAGTGGAAAACGATTTATTATGAATTGCCTAATGTTATTTTCTTTTCTCATCATTTGCTAATATTCCGACGTATAAACACAAATATATGCCTGATGAGTCAAATGTACTAGATGGCGCTTTTGTCCTAGGCTGACCTAGAATAGAAGTATTTCAATGGGATACGTCTTTTGCATGTCATAGTAGACAATACTCACTATCGTGACTCAAAAGTATAGCTTGTATAACTGAGACAAGAATATGGATATCCATACAAGGATAGAGATAACTCAAAAGTTATCCATATCCTTGTATCTATAGTGTCAAGGTACATAATGAAAATTCGTTAATGAGTGAAACAATAAAGATTAAGCAGAACCCTAATGAGCAGAATAGAATCTAGTTAGCAACTCTTCACTTCCGGTCACCTTCCTTCCTATCTACGATATATCAATAATGATATTTCTTCACATCATCGATGACAAAACTCTCTTCTTACGATCACATTCTCTCCATCTTGAGAGTTGTACACCTTCTTTCACTTTGTTATTCTTGACAAATACAATGATACATAAACCGAATTTGTTCTTTATGAGATTCTGCGTGGAACGATATTATACTCTATTACCTTCTGACGATCGTTGCTATCCAGTCGGTCACCGTAATCACTAAGTGTTTGTCGTATTTGATAGGTATAGGTTTCGAGTGCATTCTTTGCTGCAATTCGTTCTTTAGCCTCATTGTCCTCACGTTCGAAGCGTCTTGCATCGTTCAACATACGATCGATTTCAGCTTGACTCAGGCGTCCTTTTTCATTTTTGATTTGAATCTGATTCGACCGTCCAGTTGACTTATCGACGGCTGTCACATTCAAAATACCGTTTGCATCGATATCGAAGGTGACCTCAATTTGTGGTACTCCTCGTGGTGCAGGTGGAATGCCCATCAGATCAAATGTGCCCAACTTGTTGTTGTCACGTGTCATCGCTCGTTCACCCTCGAAAACCTTAAGCTGTCTAGATAAGCATATGTAATATCATAGTGCTTCATGCTACTTGATCTTTCGCTATTATAGGGTGACCCGCATATTTGCACTCATGTAGGTTATGAAAAATTAGTCATCAAAACAATGAATTTTATTTATATGGGTTTTTTTTTCTGGCTATACACTTCAGCAAAATTTTTATTGAGTAAAATTCGAAGAGTATGAACAAACTTTTTGCAGTCCCGAATTCTTTAGGATAGCCAACTAGGAAAACTTTGACTTGAAAAACCAAAAAGCAGCAGAATTGTCAATTTCTTATGAAGGTGTTACGTTTTGGTTAGCATAACGATAGCAAATAATGTGTAAAACGTTGGCAGAAATTAGAGACGGTAGAGGTAAAGATACAGCGGATTGTTTTAGAACTGATATAGATGGCAGTAGTGTTGAGGCGATGTAAAGACTGAATCGAAAGCATAGACAAGTGTTCTATGTTTTTCTATAATTGTTTGTGCAGGTGGTTTAGAATTTTACGTCGTCATCATAAAGGAGAGCCCTTATATTCGATGGTAAACAATAGGGCAAATTCTAATGTACAGTAAAAATATAGATGGTTGAGAGGCTCCCCTTCGAGGATCATCATTATGAATATAGAGTTTCATTTGAAACGTCTTTCAATTAAGTATTCCCATCGCATTTTAAGAATTCTTTGAAAATACTGCCGAAAATGAATTGTTCTTATTAGGGAATAAATTCTTTTCAACCACAATCGAGATTGGAACCGAATGAAAATCTTTCACAAAATCAATATGGGTATAACTAACAATGTCCTTGTTATGGAGATCATAGATCTAATCCATTAATTAAAGGATTTATTGAGAGGCAATCCAACAGACTAGAAGAAAGCAGATTTGATTCTGGGCTATAAGGTTATTCGAAAGCAGATATGAAGATTTTACGCATACAGATCTTTTTTTTTGAATATGTGACAGGG
>QEWY01000426.1:108749-123196 GCA_006503575.1 Baylisascaris schroederi
ATTATAGGGTTTTTTCTATTAAAAAAATAGCTTTGAGAGTAATGATGTTTTGTACAGCTTCGTTGGGAGTTCTGAATCAATGGACTCTTAAAAATAATGAGAATTTAAACGATAAAATAAAAGATAAAATTTTCTTTAGAAGAAAATATAGAATAAAATGAAAGTGTAAAATGTTTTCCCTCTTCTATAATTAGAAATAAATAACAGCGGCAAGCCAAGAAATGATTAGAAAAAAGCGTCTTTTGGAGTGCCACTTCATATGATGCAATTCAATTGCTATATTCGCGACTTAAACAACTTCGCAAACAAGTGTTACCTTTGAATATAGCGCTTTTCTAAAAACGGTATCCTTCTAGCACATCAACAATCCCAATTTTTTTTCTATTTGCAAAAAAAAGGCAATATTTCGGGAACACTTTCCAACCTGAATGCTGACACCTTGTTGATTATCGGAGAATGTTGTGAACATTTTCGTTGCTTTTGTCGGTATTCGCGAATTGCGATCAATAAGATTTGTCATAACGCCACCAACCGTTTCAATACCCAACGAAAGTGGTGCCACATCAACAAGCAATACATCCTTCACAGTTTTATCTTCTACACCAGAAAGAATTGCCGCTTGAACGGCCGCCCCATATGCGACCGCCTCATCGGGATTTATCGAATGATTCAATTCTTTGCCGTTGAAGAATTCAGTTAGCATTTTTTGCACTTTAGGTATTCGCGTGGAACCACCAACCAGAATCACTTCATCAATTTGCCGCTTATCCAAGTGAGCATCGCTGATCGCTCTCGCAACAGGCTCAAGAGTTTTCCGAAAAAGATCAATACACAGCTCTTCGAAGCGTGCCCTCGAAATTTTCGAGTTCATGTCCACTCCTTCGTAGAGACTATCCACTTCGACAACTGCCTCCGTCGAACTGGACAACGTACGTTTAGCACGCTCACAAGCCGTACGAAGACGTCTCAATGATCGAGGACTTCGTGATATATCCTTTCCAGTTTTACGCTTAAATTCATCGACGAAAAATTTCACCATACGATCATCGAAATCCTCTCCACCGAGATGCGTATCACCAGCTGTCGACTTCACTTCAAACAAAGAACCTTCGGCAATCGAGAGAATCGAAACGTCGAATGTACCACCGCCTAAGTCAAAGATGAGCACGTTTTGATCGCCACTCAATTTCTTGTCAAGACCATATGCGAGTGCAGCGGCTGTGGGTTCGTTGATAATCCGCAACACACTCAAGCCGGCAATCGTGCCAGCGTCCTTTGTAGCTTGACGCTGACTATCGTTAAAATATGCGGGCACTGTAATGACAGCTTCTCGCACTGGACGACCGAGGAACGCTTCGGCGGTTTCCTTCATTTTCACAAGAATCATCGATGAGATCTCCTCCGGAGTGAAAACTCGTTTCTCACCTTTGAACTCCACTTGAACAGCTGGTTTGCCACCTTTGGAAACGATTTTGAATGGCCAATGACGCATATCTTCCTGTACTTTAGGGTCGTCCATTTTGCGACCTATGATGCGTTTTGCATCGAATATCGTATTTTCCGGATTTCGAGCCACTTGATCGTAAGCCGGATTACCGATCAAACGCTCACTTTCCGTAAATGCCACATAAGACGGTGTTGTCTTATTGCCTTGGTCATTCGCAATTATTTCCACTTTACCATATTGAAATACTCCAACACAACTATAAGTAGTACCCAAATCGATTCCAACAGCTGCACTATTTGACATCTTGCTAATAAAGCAGCTTAATGTCGTAGATAAGTAGGATATAGTAGATTAGTAGTGCATCAAGTAAAATATTCGGAGGAACGCCAGACGGAAATGTAAAATCAAATCCACTTTGCGTAATCCACCACTTAGCGAAAATCCCTTGCACGAATATATTGAATAATTCACTAAAGAATACTACAATGTCAACTGGTAATAGCAATAATCGAGTAAATCAGTGGCAATAAGATGGTAATGAAACAGAGATTGCAGCGAATATAAATGTAGAGTGAAGCTTTTATTGCATCAATACGTCGGGCAGAAGTTAGTTAAGAACAGGAAATGTCGACAAGGCACAACTAATAGAATACCTGCACTGGTATATACTCTGTGCAAGCGTTTGTTATTTTGAAGTGCTTACTCACCATTGCGAGTTTTGTCGACAGCCTCACTCGCCTTTATATATTTTCGTTAGTTTCTGCTAACCTCTAGCGATAAGTTTACACTCACCATCACATCTCTTTACGAATAAGAAAACACCCACATATTGGCGAATATTCTAGAAATCACAAAAACATCATTCGTCCAAATGGCAAATGCTCTTGCAAGACGTATGAATCAGAATCAAAGGGCAATTTGATGTGATCGAAAGAATAACCAAACAGCATAGAGAGAAGAAAATCAGCTGAGTTGGCAAAAATAAACGTAATTGCAGTTGTTTTTTCTTTTTTTTTTCTAAAGCTATGCAGAGTGCTAAAATTTTTTCCCCTCTTCCGCTTGATTATTTAGTGCTAATAGCAACAACAGCACAATCTCGAATACTCACAACTTTAGAAGTTGCAAAAAGAACTTAAATGGATGATTTTTAAAATATTCTAAAGAATGAGAAAAAAAGTGAACTATCTTTCAAAGTTTGAAGTGAGTGGTATTGTTTAGATGTTGTAAACTGAACACAATATATCTTAGGGTGAATGTCAGTGAAAGATTTCGAAGTTTGTTACCCCTACTGCAAATAGTATTACAAGTTATGGCTACTGTATGATGAATCACCTATGCAACAGGTGAGTTGCATATATTTTGCTGAAATGCTTCGGAAGGAGTTGAATAAATTGATAGAGAGTATCTACATCGTATAGCAGTGCAAGCGAGGAAACGTTTGATATTTATATGAACTATATCCCCTGAATTTATTCAGTCTTATGAATGAACAAAAATATGTGGTTCTCTTTCAGCTGCATAGAGTATCATTTCTTTATTATCATCCATTCGAATGATAAACACATCAATTGTTCGCTTAAAAACCAAAAAATAAGCGTAGTAATGTTTCGGCCGCCCAGCCGGGTGTCATTCTCCCGTGCAACACATCGCTCTCCAATGAGGATGCCTAAAGGAAGATAAACATTAGAAATTGTTTGCTATGTTGGATGTTCGGATTCACAACGATAAACGCAAATGCGTACAACTTTTGTCGGCAGATTTATATACTCTGCCATAGTTTTCGGGTATCGATGCGCACGCAAAACAAACGAATATTCCCTATTAAAGTTATCTACCTCTTTGTTGAATAGTCAATATCAATTTAAAAAAGAAGTCATACATATTCACTTTTATTCACACCGAACCGCGGGCAATCTCGAGTGGAGCAACTGCCAAAGGCGGAACTAACATATGGAGGCTGCATTTCCATAAGTGCCCAGTTTTCATTCCATAACCAAATTATAAGTTTTCAGTGATCATATTTCTGTGTGAGAAGATAGATTGCTACAGATCTCTTAGATTATGCTCTTCCAATAAGAAATGGCGCAATTGTCAATTATATTTCCGCTTCTTCAATTAGTCAATTTGAGTTGATTATTTAACGATTACTTCGAATGGGCGCAGAAGTAATTTATGAAATCATGCAAGGAAATTAGCAGAATCGAAAAGTTTATTAGTAAAAATGAGGCGGGACTATACAAGTTAGGAGAGTGACAAGTGATAAGTGATGACTGATAAGACGATGAGACAACGATGTATTTGTGAATATGAATTTATTCTGAAAGTTGAGAAAACTGCAGACTCTCTTTAAAAAACTACTAAGTAATACAAGGATGCAAAAAAAAAAATGCAATCGAGGATGGAATGATGCCTAAGGAGGGCCTCCAATCAAGGAATATGAGAATGAAGTTAAGACCTCCAATCGACGGAATTTAGAATCATATTAAGCATACTTTTGTGACGACTTGGGGATGTCGTCTGAATACACTCATAACCTCGTCTTGCACATGAGTCCACATCCACTTCTTGAGTTGTTCATTTCGACGCTCCGTAAGCAGTCCGGTTTTATTCGCTGTATCCCAAAATTTATCCATCATTTTGGCAACTTCTTTTATTGTTTCCGGTTTGAAAATCGATGCACGCATCACCTCGAAATAATAAATCACACTGTGATATGACGATAAAAATTATGGCATAAATCTAAGATTGAGGGAAGTTTATATTTCCCTTCAAATGTCGAATGATTTTTGAGGTAGACGAGTGATTTGCTTAATGCAAACGGAAAATTTCCGCCCATAGTCATTTAATCTTAGTGGTGATTTTTCGCAATATAAAGGCATTAGGTAGGACAATATGGTAGTGTTCCACTATAAAAATTTAGCGCGAAACAGTTGAGAATAAATGATTTACAGAGGAGAAACATTAGCCTATTAGTAAGATTTTGCAAAATACAATGAAGAATAGTTGAAGTGAAAAACTAGTAACTACCACAGGTCGCCAATCGGATGATCTCGGATGCATATATTTCAGCGCTGACACATATTCCATCTGTGTTAGACGTGCACGTCCTTCTAAATCGCCGTCTGCTTTCGTAACGACAAGCAAATCACTCTGTTCAACGATGCCACGTTTAATGCCCTGCAAAATGAAACAGCCAATGGGTGGGGAAAATTGACCTTGCAATTTGACACATAATAAAGAAGAAATTGTGGCGAGTCGTGAACGACTCTAATATCTTCCCCATCAGAAAAGCACCAGCTTACCGTGTTGATGGAAACTATTCCCAATGAATTTGGAAGCATAATAAACATTACGATTATATATTGGGAAAAGACGTTTAATGCTAATAGGAAACGATTTGAGTTGTTATTTTGCTTGTTGCTTCCTTCGGCCCTTTCTTGAAATGGTTCCACAACTCCCCCAAGGAGGATTTATCCGTTTCGCTTAAAATTATGCTAGTGTAGCATAAGATATTTTCAATTTGTTATATATGAGAGTAGCCAAATTTTTGCAGCGAGCTAGAATATATCATTAAGAACCCGGAATGGATATGTAAGATACCTCTCCTAAGCTACTGTATTTCCGGGAACACGGTAGCTTAGGAGACATGAAAAAACCGGATGCGGCAAAACGAGTGGATACGATATGCATTCTCACTGACTGCGTCATCCATGACGGAGTACTCGGTTATATATGTACTCCGAATACAACATAATAATGCCTTCGTATAGCATAAATTTTAATAGCTATTCAAAAAGTGCTCGAATTTAGTAGCCTCCCGCATATATATATATATATATATGTTTCTTAGCAAATTAGACCACCCAAATTGCATAGTTCCATGTTTATCCGGTCAAAATGGGAGGAGTAATACCAGCGTGATAAAAGGTAACGCTTTTTATGAAGTCAAACTTTTGGCACTACAGCGTAAACTTGTGTGAAGAAGAGAGTAGAAACCCTCAATATGCTATGATCACAAATATCTGCAGCCGTATCTCTCCCCCTTCCACCTCGGCGTTCTCAACTCAATCAAAAAATCACCGGGAAATCTTTGAAAACACTCGGAGCTTTCATTGGTTAAAAGAACCCACCTGGAGTTCATCGCCGTGTGCAGGTGATAAGAGAAGACAAAACAGGTCGCTCATCTCACTCACACTCACTTCCGACTGTCCAACACCTGTAGCGAGAAATTTTTGAAAATGTCGACTTCTGTGGCAGTAGATTTGGATTTGAGTAGGTAAATACATACAATACCTATCCGAAGGTGAGAAGGAAGCATAGGAATGCCAATTAGAATTTCATGATTCTGTCTGAGATTCGGTTAAAAAAATGATAAGAGGTAAGAAGATAAAGCAAAAGCAATTCTCATTGGTGGACATGTGCTCAGAAACGTTATGGACAAGCCCAATGAGACAATTCTGATGGGCAACACAATCTCCGATGACATTCGAAGGGGAATTTAAATCTTAAATTGCCGAAATTTTAAACTCTGAAGAAATCAATGCAAACGCCAAATTCCCCTCACATTC
Source organism: Baylisascaris schroederi (assembly GCA_006503575.1). Lineage (NCBI taxonomy): Eukaryota > Metazoa > Nematoda > Chromadorea > Rhabditida > Ascarididae > Baylisascaris > Baylisascaris schroederi. The sequence goes on from QEWY01000426.1 coordinate 114,765, forward strand.
TTTCACAGCAGAAATGCAAATATGTTTCATGGGAATATTACGAATGTTTGTCTAAACAAACGGTGAATCACAGCAACATTTACAAAGAGCTATTGCAAATTGGCAAGCGAAGAAGGGTTTTATTTAATGGCTATACGTAAGGAGCTTATTTCTGCTTGTGCTGATGCCTTTCGAAATTATTTCTCTATCTGATGGATACTCACAACGTACCGACTGTCTCGATGATAACAGCGTCATATCCGGCTCCTTCACAGAGCACAATTGCCTCATGGATGCCACGAGCCACACCACCTAATGAACCACATGATGGCGATTGTCGAATGAAAGCATTCGGATGACGTGCAAGGTTTTGCATTCGTGTCAAATCACCCAATACCGAACCTTAACTTTCAATCTAAATTAGAAATCCGAACATCAACAGTCGAAGATAACTGCGAAAAGTCTTCGCATAGTTATCTCCATGCTAGTCAATCAACGTCTCCTCATATCTTGCTCCACGAACGCTCTACCTTCGAAAAGCATTCTCAGCAATACGCGCACAAACAGTAAAATTTCTTCACAACTTCAGAAGACACTAATGTAGAAGGTGCAAATACGTGCATAATGGTCTACCATTGGCCTTTTTTAAAATATATTAAGAAGAAACAAATGTGCAAATAGTCAAATATCTAAATACTTGTTTCAAATACGTCTATGCAGGCCGGAGTGGCCGAAGCCCATATAAGTAAGCGCGACGACCTTCCACCAACCATTCGTGTTCCCTGAGTCTTCGTGATCTCGCCAGGGTTTCAATCATACCTCCTTGCCGTGGCGGAAAAGCTGGCCCAAGATACACTGAAGTAGGCGCCGACTACCTCGCCGAGGCAACGAATTAGCCATCATGCAATCGCAGAAGATGGCCTCGCAATCTGCTACTCCTGCGAACAGCGACCTCAATAATCCACCGAACACCCCTCAGCTCCAATAGGTGTGGGGGGCCAATCAGAATCTTGCGGAGAAGCACGAACGGTCGGCAGCGACTGCTAATGAAAAAAATGTCAAAGAATGGCAGTGGATCAAGTTGTGCCCAAAATATCTAAAAACTAGGGACCACACGCAGATTTCTGAAATTTCAGACATTACAGAATTAATTCTACCACAGAACTAAGAATAGAAGTTCTCGAAGTAGATATATCGCTCATTGCGGTACCCAACGATTTAAAAAGGTCATAGGAGGTTCCGTCTATAACTTTCATCTCGAGAATATGTAGATCCCTTCGCACAATCCTGGTGCATTACCGGATTGCAGATTTCTATCAAACTCAGAAGTTACACGATCCAAATAACACATGCGCAATTTACTTAACTTGATGAGGTACCTGATCGAACTGGAGGAATAAGGCTAAACTGAGCTCTGAAATCGAGCAGTGATTTCAGATGGTGCTGACGTAAAAAAAAATTTTCAGTTTCGAACGCAGTTGTTGAAATATATCAAGATTTGTAGTTTCTGCAAAATCCGGTAGGATATGGTCACAGTAAATGAAAAGTTTTAGCATTAGCTATAGCCAAATTTGCTTTTATAAGCCAAAGATTGTTGACGTTCTCAATATACCCAAAATAGATTCCCCAAATTTCCCCACCGAACAATGATTCAAAGCTGTTATGTTGTTTAGTGAAAAGAAATGAAAGATGATTTATGAAGAACACCCACATTCAATTAGAGTGGTTGAAATCTACAGTGAAACGAAATCGACAAGGTAAAGTTAATTACCACTGAAAGCAACACACCTCCAGTAGTCGCTGACGACGGATCAACGGTGAGAACGGCGATTTTCTTGCCCTCATTAATGGTAAGCTCGTTACCGAGTGCCTCAATAAACGATGATTTTCCTACTCCAGGACTACCCGATACACCTGCAACGAAGAAAGAACTACGACGTATCATCTATCAAACATGCTTTGTTTCTATGGGCTGATTAATAGTAGAAACATATCAAGGAATATGAAATGAGGTTTCAAATAAACGATAGCTGAAAATCTTTTATACAGATGAGTAATGATAAAGTTTATTTGTTTTTAAATATGAGAAGGCCATCAAACTCAGGCAGAATTCATTTCGTATTAACGGATCGAGGCGAATTTTAGAGCAGCCATTAGGGCCATTGATTGTGCTTGCTCAGTTATATATACTTGTAGCTGTATCTTTCGGATTAGAAAATTCGCATTTGTTGACAGACTTCCTCAATATTAAGGAAACTCTTCTATTGGGTAAAATAATGTCTGAATTTTGCAGCAATCTAACCTATGCGAAAGATCAGTGATGAAGCGCCCATCTTCTCGAAACGTTTCTTTTGAACTTCCATTACTGAGGCTAAGAGATGGCTTCCTTGTGCCCTCTTCGTTGGATGCGTCGACTCGACTAGAGTTATACCGGCAGCAAGCGCTGAACGTGATCCTGATAGAATCCCATCACGAAGGCGAACCACCTAAATTACATTCATATCTTCGAAACTTGTTTTTGCAATCATATTCTTAAGGCAAAATGATCTGTACACCTAAATCTAGTATAACTGAAAATGGTCGGCTCACCATCTGCACAAATATCCCCACCTAATTAAATAACCAACTTCACGATACATATATTTCAGCTGAATTTCATGCCTAAAACCAAAACAAACCGAAATAAGAAGCACGGGAGCCATCAAGACAGCTGTCACTAAGGTATTACAGGTGCATCAGTTGAAACACTCGAATTCACTGTAAAAAAATTTACATCATGCTTTTCAACCTAAAAGTATGCATATAAACGCCTCATAATATGCAGATGAGATTGCTTGTAGAATAATATTAGGAAATTTGCATATGCAAATTTCGGACATTTCTAAACCTTCTTATACATTCAAATGCTCATATGATGATGAATCAAGCAGGACTTTGCAACGGAGAGCAATCTCAAGCGAAATCACATACGCTGAACTTCGCCTCTGTGTCGCCTGCTTTGTTGGTGATAGTAATGTCTGTGTGTAAAACCCATGTCTATAGTGACTTACACTCACCCATTTCTAAGTTATTTCTCTATATAAATTTTTTTTGAGTGCTGCTACTCGCTTATACAGTCTAATATCTCCATAAGCTGAAGTTCTTATAGATTTTAGAAACGTTACGCGGATTAATCCGTGGTGTAGCGATCAGCACTTAGAAACATCCAACGAAGAAAATTCAACAGTACCAATGGGTCGTTTTCGTTCACTTTGTCATCCCAATGCAATTTTGACCATTCGGCCAACGGGTCTGCATCGGTTTTATTCAAATGCTTCGGTGGTCTCTTTTCCACTCCCGTTGTACTCAACCATGGTGGCTTTGGTATCGCAGATAACATGAAATTGTAGATGATGATATTGGACTCTGTCGGAAGGATTGTGAAAAAAAATACTTCCATAACACATATATGGGTACCTACATACTTCTGCTGGATGATTCCCTTGATTGTTCTTCGTGGCTTGACACACAATAGGAATGTGGAGCAACCTCAGTGAGACTTTAAATAATGTAGTTTATAGCCCATATAGCAACAGTATTCGCTCACAATTATGGATGGAAACTGGATGTGATGAAAGCGAGACTGGAAATTAATGAATCCATGCAATATCAACAGCCTTCTGCCTCTCGTTCAGAAAATTGAATAACCTGCAGTTGCCATAAGATACTGTCATTAAAAGCATATTGCACGGGAACAATACCCACTGATTTCCTGCTGTCTCATCTGTTTGTTTCCCCATAGTATTGCCTGAATTGCAATTCTGTTTGTTCCCCTGTAGCATTGTCTAAGTGGCAATCCTATTTGTTTCCCTTTAGCATTGCCTAAACGGCAATCTCATGCAAAGGTCTTTAGGGCATCTAACGGTAGACTTCACCCAGCGGCAAGATATAAAGAGCACGGTGGGGCAGACGATCCCTCAAGCATTAAAGTCGTGCGCTCATCAAGGGTAACTCAGTTGCATATTCGAAGGTTTTTTGCCTATAGGAACCCTTGTTCTTGCCCAATTTCCCCTAATTTCAGCTATCGCTTTCATTCTTTCCACTTCTGTGATGGATGACTTCAATAACCGAACTCGAGAGCAGCTAACAATATCCAAAATTTCTGCGCATCTGCTGCTTTCCCTTCCTCCTCGTTCCTCTCATTCTCAACTGAAGGAAGCGGAAACGATTTGGCACACATTCCTCCACTCAGTGTCTATTTCAACAAACAGGGTGCTATATCGACAAATGCGTACTATCCGTTTTTACACACGAGCTAAGAATATTTCCCAAAAAAAAAGAAAAGAGGAAAGAGAATGGAACAATTTTTAGCTCTTATCAGTTTTATGCATAATTATAAAGAGAAGCTATTAAGGATACTACTGCCTCGCTATATGCATAACCTGCAATAGTCACCGCACAATTTTCAATATCGATATCATCAGAAAGCCACCGATGTTAATTCTCTCAGCTAACAATTTCAATTACTGCTATTGAACTTAAGGGTAATCTCTCTAGCAATTGTACTGGACACAGCACATATTCAAAAATCGCTATGCTTCAAGTGAGATATAAATCGTAGGTTTACCTTGAGTTAAATATTCCTCGTTTGCAAAAGTTTGTCAGCGTATTCATACTGCACTCTCGCATAATCGAGGAATATTTTTTTGCAATCATTTTTGTGAACATTTTATGCAAATACGCACTCAAAGCTGCAATGCAAATGCTTGCGATTCATTGTCGACTATCATTAAAATATGTTCAAAGTACAAGAAATTTTGAGATAGTAGCGTTGACCGTAATGGTTGAAATAAAAAACAACGATAATCCTTACTCCGCTAGGCTTTTATCCACTTTAGCGCTTTTATCTCTCATAGCTTTTGCATCTTTATTTGATGCTTATTTTTTCCCTATCCGCTTTCGTCAACAATCACTTTGTTGGTTAAAGTGATTCTCATTCCAATGGCTCGTCATAAACTATAACATTCTGTCCACGAAAGCCATTTTATCTCTCATAGCTTTTGCATCTTTATTTGATGCTTATTTTTTCCCTATCCGCTTTCGTCAACAATCACTTTGTTGGTTAAAGTGATTCTCATTCCAATGGCTCGTCATAAACTATAACATTCTGTCCACGAAAGCCATAGGTCAGCCAGCTCTTCATAAAGTTGTGGCTTGCTTTACTTGAATGCAATACTCGGCCAATAGAACTGCTAGTTTCGAAATTCAGCTCAACTCCTTAGTCTTCTAAACTTCGTCGCCATCAATCACTCACATTAAACAGCTCATTCGTTTTGCATCGTCGTAATCTCGAATAAGCTCTCCTTCTTTTAAGTTCCATTACTGATAATTGCAAGTTATGAGAGTACAACCAATACCGCATCACTGACATCCTCTCCACGCTCTTACGTATTTTCTTACAATGTGATTGCACTCATCTATCGATTTGGCTCTCGGGCAATGAACTCTTTGCTTCACTACTGGGATTATCCTCGCAAAGACTCGTCTAGCAAATGTTATTCGTGAGCGACTTTGTCATGATTTTCATTCGAAACGTTCAAGCCAATGTGGTGGGTAGTGGTGCATCGATCGGACCAAAATATTCCATTACTCTTTCCCACAGAAAATTGTTTTATAAGCACGAAATGCAAGGAGTCAATGCCTATCGTCTCAAGTAAATAAAAGATTTTCTTAAAAATTGCTCGCGTGTAAATGCGATGGTCAAGTGCAGAACATTTCATCATTCATAACCACATCCATGTGAGCATACCGTAGGGAAATTTCGCAGCCACACAAAGCCTTTTTCTAACTCAGAAAAAAGCAGAATCTTCCCCTATGCACTCCGAATATGCATCGATTCCAAGAATTCGAGTAATAATCAATGAAAGGAGAGCAAAAAGAAACGCAAGACCCAGCAACACCTAGCAAGGGTCCACTACAAAATACGGAATCGACAACAGATCTACTTCCGTTGGATAGCAATTTTCAAAGGACCACACAAAACATGTAAACTTCAATAACGATGCAATTGCTCAAGCGAATACATTGAGAAGTATAGAATCCTAATTTATAAATATAGCATTTTTAACGATTACTTTCATTAATAAAGGTACTTTTTACCGAAGAATCGAAACTATAATATTTACACCAATGAAGAAGGGCATTTTGTTAGCCGTTGTTAATCTCTTCATCTGTATCAAACGTTCCTACCCATTGAAGTGCATATTGCAATGAAACGACGCTACATAAGAACTCACCTCACAATCGTTGAAGACGAAACTCAGATCACACCGTTTGGTAACGGTGCATTAGTTAAAATAAACCTGTACGTAGTTGTTTCAACTATAACGAGGTGAAGAATTGCTCTACAATGAAATTTTTTGAATATACGATGAGCGAATATTTGCATATGAAAACGAGAGATTGCATAGTGGAAAATGTAGAAAAAACTACGATAACTAAGGTAATCTTACTAGATGATTAGAAAGCGCAACATTTTTAGGAGCCGTTTATGATCGACGCCAACAACTGAATGAATGACTGACTGATTGATAGGGTTTTCCTATAAGCAGGCTTCATCCTACAGTAGCTTCCCAAATGTTCTTGAGTTCGTCGCTAGTTGACTGATTGTGCTCAGATGATGTGGATATGCTAGAATGGAGGTGAAATTCAATAAGTGCCGTAGATGTAGGCACGATCTGCAAGAGGTGCTTGATCGTTCGCAAAAACAAAATCTCGACAGCATTCGTACTATGAGGAAAGTATTAGTGGTCTTTTTCTTTTCTTGAGAAGACCCCTCTTATTTGTTCGCTGAAAAAAAACCCCATGATTTTCGAGTAGGGCATTGCTTAACGGAATTCAAACACAACGGAAAACACGCTAGTAGAGCACTTTGAAAATTGAACAACGTAAGGGTTAGTGAAGCAGTAATGTAAGCGTTAATGAAGCAATAATTGAAAGACATCAGTTTGATTAATGCCTTATCTAGGGTGGTGCTATAAACATTGCTTTTAAAACTCCAGATAGTAGTCAATATGAGAGTTTATATAATAGGGCGCATAGATAGCAGCAATGATTAGTGATTCTTTTTTGCAACGTACTGTTACTCGAATAGAAAGTGTAATATTTCTTATGTAGTCTGTTTTCAGCCAAAAATTTTCCTCTTACTTTATTTTCCTATAATTTTTCATCCCCAAAGTATGAGCATTGAAAAGCACATTTTCTTCCCTTAACATATTCAAAACTAGGCATAATTTATGTTGCTTTCAAATCATCCACGGCCATCAGTATGTGTTCGACAGAAGTGAGGTTTTTTTTTGTTTTTCTTTTTGTTCTTTCTGTTTTTTTTTCTTTTTTGGCGAATTCGATAAAATGTGAGTGGGCAATTTGGGACATATTTATTTGAAGCATAAGATTCAAGGCTATTCTTTTCCAGACGATAGAAGTGCTCTCAAAGGAGAAATGCATCATCGTGAAATTTTATTTGCTATTTTTTTAACAACAAAATTGCAATTTTTTTTAGCGCTTTCGGACTTTGCTTTCTCCTCGACATTGGTCATTTTTCTTGGCATTAGTCATTCTCGATATTGGTCATTCGGTCATTTTTCACATTATGATAGAAATTTTTCAATTTGTTCGAGCAAATATTGTCTAATGTTTGCGGATTTTTTGCGAAATTATAAATATTTTCATAAACGAAATAGATTCATAATATAATTTCTTTTTTTGATTTAAGATATGGGAGGCTAGCTTATTGAAGTGCAAAAATTTGCATACGTTGTGAATATGTCCGCTGACGTCATTGCCTTTTTCACTGTAATAAAGCTGAAGGCGATCGCCTTTTTGAAATATGCTTCATACAAATGACGTCATTAATAGCCGACAAACCGTTTAATACTCATAAATAAGTATTTATGACTCATAAATAAGTACTATGGTGTATGTAGTTGATCAACATCGTTACGATGTGGATTTTGCTGACGTATATCTGCAATGCTCAGCAATCATTTATAGTGTTGTCTATATTGATGCCTATTTTCATTCGGTATGAAAAAAGTCGGCTTCTGCTCATATATAAGGTGAAGTTCAGATGGATTTCTGCTTGTCTCAAATTCTAGAACAAGCGAATATCGAGAAAATTCTCAGCGGAGAGAAATTTTAGGATTTATGGCATTTTTGCATTTTCTGCAAAATTTGCACAAAATTTATATTTGCATCAAAAGCTTCAAAAAAAAGAGTAAAAGCTTATTGGAAACGATGGGAATAGTGAATTTCCGGCGTTGGATTACAACATCCACGATTCTATCAAATTAAATTAGTAGACGCACAACTAGCTTGCGTCATATAATTTTTTTTCGCGAAGCTTTTCCATTAGAGTCAGTCAATAGCGGAAGCTGGCTTTTGCCATGTAACATATTGAAGTGTTGCCTTATCGG
>QEWY01000426.1:124691-141190 GCA_006503575.1 Baylisascaris schroederi
ATTTTATTTATTTAATTGAGGAAGAATTTAATTTCGAGAAGATAATATATTTGAAGTAAATATTTTTTTAGAAAGAAAATAAAACAGTACAAAGCAATCATGCAAATATGAATTTGATTTTGTATAATATATAATGAAGGAGTTATTTCGATTTTAATATGCGTTTGTTTGAGGAGAACGAATTTGCTTGCGAAATGAGCTTTTAGTTGGCTAATCGTTAGGATTGAAATGGGAAATGAGATAGACATCCTTCTAGATGCTTTTTAGATATGGACGAGATTCTGATGGATTCTCTGAGGCGGGCATAGCTTCATATTGCTTTACCATTAGACAGACAGCAAAAAAAAGAAACGAAAAGCAGATGGACCGCATGCTAAGTGCGCACCAAGCATTTGCGCATTGCAAAGCCCTTAGACAGCACTCAAATCGATAAAATTTCAGCCTAGCTCTTACATCGCTTTCCTCACACGTTTTCTCTAAGTTGTTCCCATAGAAGCCGACCGAGGTGGTTGTCAGTCGTATAGGTTTTCTCGGTCGCTGTAAGCTTGTGTTCGCTCTTCACAGCTTCTGATTCCCTTTAATATCAACTTAATCTTGACGTGCCAAAGATTCTGCAATTTTAGCAAGTTTTTTTTTATTTATAAGGGGAAGTCGAAGTTATCCAATAGCAAAAATCGGAAGAAGTTGAAATTTTGTATGCGAAAATAATATTCAAAAAAGCGAATAAGCATTGGAACAAATGGAGCCATAGAATATCTTTCTTATATCTCCATGCTCTATTTATATGCTTTTTCGAATAAGTATTGCATGAACTCTTAAATCTGCCAATACAAATGCTTTTGTAGAGGTTCACTACTGATGTAAAATATGGATTACTATGCGATATAAAGAATATTTTGAATGCCATAAAATTGAGCGATGTTGTTTTGATGCGTTGTATTGAAATGTTGATTGCATTTGCAGATGGGGAAGAAAAAAGGTACCGATATCAATGAACTCAAGCAGGAAGTTCGTATGGTAAGTATTCCTGTATTGTCGGGTAAAATGATATTTCCTATGTACTCACAGATGGCAACGCCATCTATGCAAATTAAACAACACCCGCACCCGCCGATGTTATTGAATGTTTGTATTTCAAAATATCTCTTATTTGTAATAAATGAAAAGCAACCGAATAGTGACTATCGTTGCTCATTTATTGTTTAAGTCTACTTCCTACTTCCTATTTAAGTCATTTTCTTTCCTTTTATAAATCACTTTACCGTAGCTTATTTTACAGTAATTTGTTTAATCATTGTGAAGAATACTGTAGCTAAAAAAAATTTCTGGTGCGGTTGATGCACACTATTTAGAAAATACCGTTATATGAACATCTTCAAAAATTACTATTCTCCTCCTAATAAGTTCGATTATAAACTTGTGTAGTATTGTTCATATCAGAACAAATGAATAAAACTGTGGCACCGTTTATGCAATCTCTTTAGATGCTCTATCGGTTAATGAATTTTTAAAAGTTTAGCTCGAAATCGTATAGCAGGAAAACTTCTATCGAGCGGTGAGTAAGAGTGATGCATCGGGTAGCAGTTAGATTCTCGATGATTAAATGTTAAATGATAACGCTGATATTCCATTATGCTTCTTGCAGACAAACCTATATTTAATGTTATTTATGTTTATGTGGTGATTAGTGCGTAAAAGAATATGCCTATGGAAGTTGTGTTATTTCAGGATGAGCATACGATTCCGCTAGAGGAACTTGTGAAACGATATGATTCCAATCTTGAGACGGTAACCATTTTCCTGATCTTTATAACTGAAGCTTTATAACAACATTAAGAAGAAGCGCATGAGCATTACGGATAAAGAGGCGACAGTTGAGTGAAAAAATCGCGAAAAGGCCCTCATCCTGAATTTTTGTTTTCGGGAAGGGGCGGGGGGAGGGCGGGGAAAGGGAGATCATATCAGTTCTCACTGCTTCGCACCTCAGTTTATAAGCTATAATTAAAGATATGGTGCGTAAATTAGTAGTAGTACATAAGGGTAAACCGATCCTTCATGTGCACAATGATCGTAGTGCTTCGCCAACTCAATTTCCCGCAAAACCTAAATATAGGGAATATACTGTGATTTCTTTGCAAGCAGCGCAATTAGGCCAATTCGTGGAACCATAGCTTATGAAAAGATATACGGCAAGTTGGAGCTTTCAGAACGAAGAACGAACACTTTCTAAACCATATTCGCTTCAAAAGATTTACGCGAACTATATTTTCCGCTCATACTGTCGTGTACAGTGTCTGACTATAGTCCCATCCACTGAGCATTCTCGCTGAAATCTGAATCAAGCATGGCTGCGGTGCATTCACCGTCGTTTGCGTGATCTTAGTAAGGCAACGCTTGTATGGACTAAGATGATATGTGGTAGGATGGACCGTGGCAGTGCCCAACTCTGACGTTCTTATCTTCTCACATAGTTCTCTTCAGTAATTGCTTCTTTATTATACCTGTTTCATCGTTTGATTAAAGTTGGTTTTTTCTTGATTTTGTTGCGCTTCTCGCGCTTTAATTTATTTTTCCATTAGGGTCTCACATCAACGAAGGCCTCGCAAGTGCTCGCTCGTGATGGCCCGAATGCTCTATCGCCTCCGAAAACCACTCCTGAATGGGTGAAATTCTGCAAGAATCTCTTCGGTGGTTTCGCGCTTCTTCTCTGGGTGGGCGCCTTCCTCTGCTATGTTGCTTACTCTGTCGATTTCTTCACCATGGAATATCCGTCGAAAGATAATGTAAGATTTGTCATCATATATAATATTGTGATACGATTACTTATTTGCATTGGCTTCAATTATTTCTTGCAAATTGTTGCACTAATTGTTTGTGTTCTCATTGGTTCTTAGTTATTAGAGCACCCTTGAACTTCAGAGTGGGGATTTAGACGTTTGAGCATTGTCGATGGCATTGCTGCTTGGGAATACTGTAAAATCATAGGAGCTATAAGATTAATGCCACAAAACGGTAGAAATAGACATCATGAGGTAGGTCGTTTATAATTTATAAGCAGCAGTGAAACAAAACATGAATGTTCGGCTCTTTATGCGGTTATATTGTTGTGTTAATGACAGTCAAGATGTTGGACTACATTATGTGTTCTTAAAGCGGAATGTTAAGGCTTCTGCTAGGGAGGCAGAGGAAATCACAAAAATACTAAAATGCTAAAAATACTAAGGAAAAAACTAAAAAAATACTAAAAAAATACTAAAAACTTATGGGAAATGAATAGATATTTGCCCGCAACAACAACAACGAATAGCAAGAATCAGCCCAGATCTATTACGAGCAAAAATGAATAAGTAAAACTGAAAGAAGAGAGCAATGAGGAATTAAAAGAAGAGAATTTATAAGAAATTTAATGGCTTGAACCTTATTGCTATATCGACGGCTATCAACTGCTCTGCGGCCTCTCTTTTATGAATTCTAAGATTTTAAAAAAATGTATGAAAATAAGCAAGTGAGGAATTAACGGGAATTTATCGAGCATCTTTGGGAACATATGCTTTGCATAGAAATGTATCGGAATTGTGGTAAAAATTACATAACACAAAAGCATTCAAAACAGTTGGGAAATAAACGGTCGATGAAATGAATGATTGATGATGAAATGAATGAAAATGAATGACTCCTTGCTAGTTTTCTTAATCACTATGTATGTTTCCTAGCGAAATCCTATAGCAACATTCCGGCTAAGAAGTTTTCATTCCAATCGGGAAAGTTCTATTCCCGGCGAATCAATGCATCGTTGAATTGCACTCTTTTATAGATGGCAATAGTTGAACATAATTAAATGAAGTAATTTTTGAATGATTCTAGTGGTTATTTTTATGGTCTTTACCCGTCCTGACATATTTCTGGACCAAAGTGATAGTTCACATTCTCTAATGTATTTCCACCTCGCCATCGATCATAGGAGACTAAAAAATACTTTAGATATTCCACCTCTAATGTGTCTTTGTGGGTTGCTCTAAATGCAGTAGGGTCTAGAATGTGGGCTGCATGTGGTCATCATCAGTTTTCCTTATTCTGTGCTAATCGATTAGACTTGAAGTTTCATGGTATTCGGGTGGATTGGATGATCCTCCATTGAATGGAGATCACACTTAATTCTGCTTTTCATGGCCACTTCTTTGTCATACTTGAAGATTTTCTTCGCTCATGTAATTCCTCTATAGGAATGATAGTACAGATGGTTCTGATGCAATGTTATCATCTGTTTCAGCTTTATCTAGGAATCGTACTCATGACGGTCGTCGTTATAACCGGATGTTTCCAATACTATCAGGAAAGCAAAAGCTCGAAGATTATGGACTCGTTTAAAAATATGGTCCCTACGGTTGGTCTTTTGCTTCATCGTCGCCTATCACAGATTTATTATTTTTCACTAGCATTGTTTTGTTGGCAATTTAGATATGTATGTCCTAGCGATTGTGGAATCTCGACTGTTCCCAGATGTTAGGCTGCGGTATTTTTAGCAGGTGTCAGTTCATATCTTAAGAAGACTCCTATTCTCGCTTACCCTCCACTATGGGAAAGGAACTGTAGTTACGGTTGTAAATGGACACTGACATGTATCACATATGTAGCTCTAAGCAACATTGTCTACCTCTCACTGATTCCATGCATGTGCAACGTTGTCTAAGAGACGAATTCTTGCTTCATTGGGTAGTATGCCTAAGATTACGAGTTCGATTGTTTTCAGTATGCACTAGTACATCGGGATGGCGAGAAGCAGCAAGTACGCACCGAGCAACTCGTTGTTGGTGACATTGTTGAGGTGAAGGGTGGTGATCGTGTACCGGCTGATATACGTATCATTTCCGCGTTTGGATTTAAGGTTTAAATTTTTGTAATTCTTTTTTTTTTCGAACTCGCTGAGTTGTTGATCAGATGCAGTCTAAATGATTTGCATAATATTTTATGTTTGAATTTAAATCTCATATTAGAACTAATTTATTGTTATTTCAATTAGATTGACATTCGTTACTTGTGCTATACTAAAAGCCTTTATATTTATGTCTTTTCTAACGCCGATCATAATAATATTCGGCAGGATGCAGACTGTTTTCATTGGAAGTGACCAACCACCTCGATTTCCGTTCCACCACCTATTTTCAAGACTGCGTAGGATCAAAATGCTTGCATAGTTTTCTAAATGAAAGCGTCATCTCAATTGTTTGCCACATTTGCAGGTAGATAATTCGTCGTTGACCGGTGAGTCGGAACCTCAGTCACGCTCTCCTGAATGCACCAACGAGAACCCACTTGAAACGAGAAATATTGCATTCTTTTCAACGAACGCGGTCGAAGGAACTAATGTGATTGTTTTACTCATTTGAGAAGTAATCGTAGTACTGTTGAGGTGATGGGTCGTATCGCTCATCTTGCATCGGGTCTCGACACGGGAATGACGCCTATTGCAAGAGAAATCGAGCACTTCATTCATCTGATCACTTATTTAGAGATCTATCACAATTGTTCGAGTTTATCTCTTTCTATCAATGCGACTGATTACTATTCGCACAGGCGTGCAATTGCCCATTACTTGACTCCGAAACTCCCACATTCCTGCCGTAATTTAATGCGCGCTTCCTGTTTTGAACGTAAGATTTATTAACGTTTTTTCCCTGATCGTTTTGCTGAAGTTTCTTGACAGTCATTGATAAAGATTGAATTTGAGGTATGATCTGAAGATAGAAGAATGTGATACGACGGAGAATCAATCGGGAGCACCGCAGAAAATGAATGCAGGTGAGACGCTGTCTGCGCTCACTCGCATTTGTGCTTTATGCAATCGTGCCGAATTCAAACCCGGACAGGTGAGCATCATATATTCCCACGCATATTCAAACCCGGACAGGTGAGCATCATATATTCCCACGCATATTCAAACCCGGACAGGTGAGCATCATATATTCTCACGCATATTTCTTATTTACATCTCCAATTGATCACACATTGAGGCTATGTGTGTGTGAAATTGTTATTTTGGTTAATTATATGTTCTGCGGTATTCGCTAAAACGAATGAAATTCGCGTCATGATTTAATCTCATCTTCGTTTAAAAATCCTCACTTTTTTTGCACAAGTTTTAATTTATTCTTTTCTGGAAATATTAGGGATTTCCTTTAGAAATGGAAGTTATTTATAACTGTTTCCCTTATTCTGAGGCTGAATGATTATCGAATTGAAAACCCTTCATTTCTACTCATTGCTATCTTAATGCTTTATGCATTTCCGTAGTGATTGTATGTTCATAAAATTAATCATTTGAAGAGTGATATTCCAATCTTGCGTCGTGACTGCACCGGTGATGCTTCCGAGATCGCATTATTGAAGTATAGCGAGCTAACACTTGGTAACGTTCCAGCATTCAGATCACGGAACCCGAAGATCGCCGAGATTCCTTTCAATTCCACAAACAAATATCAGGTACGCTGAATTTTGGTTTCGGAACAATGTTGCGTAACCGTTCTACAACTAACGCTACAGAAGATATTTGGTCATGAATGCAAAGATCCTAGTGATAGCCTCTGCAGCGATATCTTCCTGGCTTTGATTCTGAAAAATAAGAGCATATCTTGTAGGTTTCTCTTCATGAAACGGATGATGGTAATCCGTCTTACCTTCTGGTGATGAAAGGTGCACCAGAGAGAATTTTGGATCGTTGTACGACCATTCTCATGAACGGTAAAGAGGTGGATCTCGACGAGAAGTTGAAAAGCCAATTTAACGACGCATATCTTACGCTTGGTGGTATGGGTGAGCGCGTGCTCGGATTCTGTGATTTCCGACTGGATGCGCGCAGGTTTCCTAGAGGTATCGTAACGATTTCACTATTACCTGTCGGAAGAAAACTATCGTTTTTTGTGGACAATCGTATAGGGTTTTTCTGTGATCGATTCATTTGCTTCCAATAGTCACAAATTTGTGTATGTCGTTAACATCGTTGGCACTTTAAGATCAGAGCAGATAACGCTTCACCATCTGACCAACGCTCTCTCTCAAAGAAAAATTCTGAGTCAACGTATATGTAAATATATATGTAACAAAATATATGTAACGTATATATCTTCATCCCCGTATAAAACGGCTATATTTATTTATTTATTTATTTTTTCATTTTCCGTTTTCGTGTTTAATGAATCTAGAATGCGAGATTGTACGATGTTTTCTTTTGAGGTTATGCGTTCAATACAGAGGACGTCAATTTCCCGGTGGAGGGTCTTCGATTCGTCGGTCTTGTGTCAATGATCGATCCCCCTCGTGCGGCAGTCCCCGATGCTGTTGCCAAGTGTCGTTCAGCTGGTATCAAAGTCGTCATGGTATCTTCATTTCTGAAAATACCACGCGCTAAGACGTTTGTGATTTATTTCAATAGTGCCACCCGACCATGGATTTTATTGCCACCCGAACATGGATTTTATTGCCACCCGACCACAGATTTTTTTCATCGCATTCCTATCCTCTCGTCGTTTCACTTTTATTTCTTCCTAATTCCCACTTCTAGCATTTCGATTTGATTACTTTGATTGCCATTGAGGTGAGTAGGTAATCCTAAAGATGTTGCATTTTAGGTGACAGGAGACCATCCAATCACAGCAAAAGCGATCGCCAAATCAGTGGGAATTATTTCGGAAGGAACCGAAACGGTTGAAGATATCGCTATCCGTAAGAACTGTTCGGTTGAAGAGGTGAATAAACCTGGTCCAATTTCATTTCTTCAGTCTATATTCCTCGGCTGTGAATTCTGCAAAATGTTCTTTTAGCTCATTTCAACCACTTAAGGTTTGATTGTTTTGACCGAAGAATTTCTTTGAAAGGAAAATTGCTTACTGCTGCATCACTTATTCCATAGTAAAAGCATTCATTGCAGGTGTGCACGTGATAATGCTGCTACATTTAAGGTGGATCCTAGAGAGGCAAAAGCGGCCGTAATTCATGGTTCAGATCTACGAGAGATGACCGACGATCAGCTCGCCGATGTGATAGCGAATCATTCGGAGATTGTGTTCGCACGTACGTCACCACAGCAGAAACTCATGATAGTAGAGGGTTTCCAACGACAAGGCCAAATCGTCGCTGTTACTGGTTATTCCTTCGAGTTCCTTCATCCGGCCCTCTTGAACGAAGCGTTCATCCAATACATACATAACGAGCGTGTTCAAAGCGATTTTCTTGGATATTGATGCCATTGCTTCAAAAGATCTCTTGTTTGTGATGCAGGATACTTGTGTCACTAGGATCCAGGTCAGCGGAATTCGATATATCTCTTGACCCACCTGTAAGAACCGATCAAAAATAGACCATAGCCGCACCTTCAGAGCATGACCACTTCGAAATGTTTCTGTTCATTATGGAAGAACGCCATATTGTTTCGATGTCTTTATAAGTGTTAATTCTGAAGAGCATTCTCAGCGTTTTTTAAACGATTATGTAACAGTGTTTTGCTTTGCAGGTGATGGTGTAAACGATTCACCAGCATTGAAGCGTGCTGATATCGGTGTTGCGATGGGTATTGCTGGATCAGATGTGTCGAAACAGGTACTCTTCGGTCACCTAACAATGCTTTAAATAATGGATTTCATTTGCTTCGAATACGGTATTTTATGACAGTGGTTTGGTGATGTGCTATATACTATATGCATCTCTATATTATATCTAATTTGCATGTTAAATTCAACACGTAAATTCTCAAATTGCACATCATTTATATATCAATGACGATTTTAATTCTCGATTTTACTGCGAACTGTACACATTTGAGGAGACGGCTAATGCCGCATATAGAGAAGTTAGGATCACCAATGTAGTGGCGTAATTTAGGCAGCAGATATGATCCTCTTGGATGACAATTTTGCATCGATTGTGGTGGGCGTGGAGGAGGGTCGCCTGATTTTCGACAACCTGAAGAAGTCGATTGCCTACACGTTGACGTCGAACATCCCCGAGATATCGCCTTTCCTCACCTATATCCTCTTCGGCATTCCTCTCCCACTAGGCACAGTGACTATCCTCTGCATCGATCTGGGAACCGACATGGTGCCGGCCATCTCTCTTGCCTATGAGGAGGCTGAATCGGACATCATGAAGCGGCAGCCTCGTGATCCAATACACGATAAACTGGTTAATGAAAGGTAATAATCAAAAAGAGTTAAACTACTTCTCAAAAGATTGCCTGCAGTTTTGGCATATGATTCAAGCATCTGCTGGTTTCTTTACCTACTTCTTTATAATGGCTGATAACGGCTTCTGGCCGAGTCGTCTATATCAACTGCGAGCTCAATGGGATTCTCGCGCGTTCAATTCGGTCGAGGATTCTTACGGACAGGAATGGGTAAGTAGGCGATCACCATTTCTTATGTACTAAAAACAGAAGTCATCGGCCCCGTCAGGCACAGCTACTGTACGGCAATCTTGCAGTTGTGGGAACTTTTGTTCTAAGAAAATATAATGCTTCGATATGGTCGAAAGTAATTCTCGCAACAACATTCATTGGGAAGATTTTTGGGGAATGTAATTCCCGGGAATAGGAGCTACAAATGTTAAAAGATCATTGAGTGTGCTTTCGTTCATGAATTTACCCAAACGTTCGAGTAATTCGATGTTCGATATAATTTTTCACGAGATGTATAAACTTTTGTAAATTTACTTTCCAAAAGCGTTAAGATGATAGCATATATAAATCTATATCTGTTTATCCACACATAATTTTCAACCTAGCAACCATCCTCAACGACTTACACCATATAATGCCTCCTACACCAAGTTTAACATTGACCTATAAAGTTCGAAAGGAGTGGCAGAAAGTTTGCCATCCTAGAAAAAAATTTCATTACGCATAGGATTACAGAAAGGTTGGACTTTATAGAAAATTTGAATAGGCGGTTGGATCACCTCAAGTACTAGGCCGTTGTCCGGCATATGTTTGATAGCTTATCAAAGGCTATTCTAATAAGCGATATGGAAAAGCGCATATCATCTCAGTCTCTCTAACGTTTCTCTGGTTTTTGAAGTCAGCCTTTACGAAGATATATGAATATATATGGAACTAATTGTGAGCAACGTTTTGGTAACTTTGATAAGCGTTACTGAGAATAGTTAATGTTTGTCCGAATGTGGTTAATATAAAGACACACTTGATGCCATTTTGCAATTACCGTTCCATATTCTGAAGAAATTGAACATTGCTATTATCAGGCAGTCGTGTCAATAAAATTATCACAGGAATAAGAGATTTTATTCACTTCCACTTTCGCTTGTAACCGTTCGAAAATTTACCGCACACGATGTGGACAAGATTATTGACGATAAACATCACAATCCACCTGAGATCATTTTTCTGGTGGTTAAGGTGTTTTAATCATTGAGCCTCAATAGTGGCATAAAATGCCCATATATCGAATGAAGTGATGCATTCTGCTTCGTTATGTTTGTCTTTAATAACCATCTGGATCTTGGTAAAGCTTTCATTCTAGACGTATGCGAATCGTAAGATTCTCGAGTACACTTGTCAAACGGCGTACTTCGTTTCAATTGTGGTTGTGCAATGGGCCGATCTGATAATCTCGAAGACTCGTCGCAATTCACTCGTACAGCAAGGCATGAGCAATTGGACACTCAACTTCGGTCTCGTCTTCGAGACCGCCCTCGCCGCGTTCATGTGCTATTGCCCTGGTTTGGACAACGGATTGCGTATGTACGGTCTTAGGTAAGGTTTCAAGCAATGCTACCCTTGATTATCACCAATGATATCAGCGCTTGTTCAAAAATCAGTCATACTATCGTGACTTCGTAAGCATTACCGGTATAGATCTAATGTGTTCCGTATCTGAATGCATCCGAATTGTGGGACCAGGCATAGTTTCATTCAATGTTTTGAAGGAGTTATCGGTATCAGAATTCAATATGAAATCATCTGCTAATAACGTCTATGAGTGGCATATATATTGGTTTAATAGACGAAACCTGAAACGTAAAATTGTAAGCACCATCTTTTCCGCTGTTTTCATGAGCTCTGTGCGTAGCAACCTTATGTTCGCTGTTTATATTCTCTAGAAATTCTGCTCGAAAGGTTGGCACTTCCATACAATAAGTTCCAATCGAAGGGACGGAAAGGGGTGTCTGAAATGTGGAGGGAGACATACATCTCCAACGTTTGTCTTCTGATGTCACGTCTATTCGCTAAGGCTGCAGCTTTTCGCACTTTTCCTGCTACTAAATTTCATATGCATATTGCTTCCCAGCATTTTGTATATATTAGTCTACCTGTCGAAAATTATAACTATAATCATCATAGTCCTATAATTATATAACCTATCAAAATTTCCATCTTAGCGAGTCTTACGGATACGAATCTTGAGAGCTCTTTTTTCAAAGGCATATTCATTCGATGAACGAAACAGGTTTCACGAAAACTAAACTACCCTCTTTTTTTTCAGACATGCTGTTACAAATAGCGATTTTCTAGATATTGAACCCTACTACTGATATTACTGAGAGCTCTTTTTGATGTGAACTAAATTTTCAACGACAGGTTTATAAATTGAGGTACCATGAACGATGATTACAAAACATGCTCATAGATTTAACTTAGGAGATGCGTTCGTTTATGAGATCACCTAGCAGCTCACTATTGAGAGTTGTATAGGTTCTGGTAATCTCATTGAAGTTATTTTTGAGTAACATTTGAAGATGATTTGCGGTAATTTGCATATAAATTAAATGGTGCTATACTGCAGTTGTTTTATGCGAGGATACCAGTGTATTTTTTGGGTATATGTATTTTTTGGGTATATTCTCGCTTCATTTTCCGTCTTTTCCAACGAAGCTATGCAACCTCTTCTTCGAATGAGAGGAAAATCCCATTCTATAGCGTATTTGTTGATATGCGCTAATTTCTATATGATGAGTTGTCCTAGCTGATGTTCACTTAGCTCTTATTCATATAAGTGATCTATATTTTGCACAACAAAAAAAAAATTTTCGTTACTCTTGATATTTATTTACTTGTATGCCACCATATTGGCTGAGGAGCTAAGCACCACTGTATCAGTGATATTCAGCGCTCATTCATTATACCACTCGGTGGTCGAGCTTGATGAAGCACTAGAACCGACTGATGCAGTGCTTCACATTAATCGCGGCTCGATGAATCGCTGCATTAGTTGGTTCTATTTTCTTCCAAGTGACTTTAATGTTTTGCTAGATATCACCTTTTCGCTGTTAAAATTCCGATCTTCCGGTCATCTCTAGGACTATCTCTGTGAGAGTTGATCGATTTCCTTGAAGTGATTAGACGCTATGCCCATCTGCAGTATGATTTTGAAGAAACAGCAAAATTTCTTTCAGATTCTCATGGTGGTTCCCGGCATTACCGTTCTCGATTCTCATTTTCATCTATGATGAAGCACGTCGATTCTGCATTCGTCGTTTCCCTGGTGGTTGGGTGGAACGTGAAACGTACTACTGAGATCTTAATTTTCACTCAATTAGATCAAAGCAATTTTATGCGCCCAAGTTCTGTCTGCACACTTGTAAGCAAAAGTGCTTTTTGAATTCTTATTGAGGAAATTACTAATGAGAAATGCTTACAGATATTTAAGTTTCTAATTTGCAGCCATAATATTAGATTCTAGATCGTATCATATAAAGGCGGATATTTTTCAAATTTGGCGCACAATTGCGTTTGCTAGATAATTTTTATTCTTGTCGCTTTTATTTTATAACAGTAGGTGATAGGCAGAGTGTACTGTAATTGAGTCATTGAAATGGCAGGCAAAGTATATTGTAAGTAGATCATTGACATCTCACTGCTCCATAACTTCGATCATTTTCTTGTGTAACCATTTAAAAGACACTTATTTTTATTCTCTTGTGTATTTGAATAATTCCATTTGTAATCGAGCTTTGCGTGGTGATTTCATCAATAACTTTTGTATTTCTAATCACTTTTAATCTTTTAGTAGCTATTGTTTGCTTGTTTTTTTTTTTTTTTTTTTTTTTTTTTTTTTTCCTTTTTTTTCTGTCGTTTTGTCGAGCAAATAAACTACGGTGTGCTCTCCGGTGTTCTTTCTTCTATTTGTACCCCTAATCTCCCCCTCCCTCCCTCCTCCCAGCTCTTTTTCAATGTAGTTTCCTTCTTCTATTGCATTCATCGAGTGTATTTCATTATGTGCTTTTATAGTATTTATCTATTACGTAGATGGAATTCGTTATCTTCTGTGTGAATGAATGCTGATTAAAAAATTTTAGCTGTGAAATTTGGAATGATCACATCTATACTGAACTGATTATTTTTCGGTTTTTTTTCAATATTCGAGCAGTTCCTCTTCTCAGTTGAAAGTATATAGTACTTGAAAGCAAGAGAAGACGCAAGATCTATGTTCCCAGCACGTATGTTTGGCCTAGTTGATAAGTGAAACACTCGTTGTCAATCGTAAAATGCAATTCATCGTATACAAGGACAATGCTTCCACTAGCAGATGTTTTGAGTATAAAATAGTCTAGGGATAGCAAGCACATAATGTTCTAGACAGTGTTGATGCCCTAGTATGGACATTGGTATGAGATCTTCAAACATTATTAACACCCAACTTGGTTTATCGAATGCCATTGCGATAACAAATGCCACTTCCACATTCACAGAAAGAGACCATCATTGGGCATGATGAGCTTCCTATAATTAAAGATCGTTTTATCGTCGGCGTCATCTTCGCGGGTAAAGCCATGATCAAAGGTGACTGAGGTGTCGTTCGGCGATATTCCCTGCAATAATTTTGATTTAGTTCCGTTGCGTCAGCTGTGCTGTAGTAGAGAAACATAGGAAAATTTGCCGAGAAAATGTCCCCTTTCGTAAAACGAAATCCAACCTTTGTTTACGGGAAAGGGGGGGTAGGGGGGGGGGTCGAAGGATGGTTTTGTTGGGCAAAAACTCTTCGAGCTTTGAATTTTTGAACTCTTTCGCATAAATATGAATTTAGCTGCAAATTTCTCTTTCGATCAATATCAACTGTAAAATTAGTGAAGAAAAAGTTTTGTGAAGCTTATTGAGATTAATATGCAGCATAGATAAGCCATCAGCTGTCGCATGACTCACACTGATTCATCAATTTCAAAAAAAAAGTTGTAGACATCTAAAGGTGGGAGAAAATCTTGCACGGATTTCACATCAGTCAGACACGTTTAAAATCGGTTGGTTCGGAGAGAAGTAAATGTTCTACAGAAAATCTCAACGGGTGATCGAATTCACTAAAAGTTGAGTGCATTATTCAGTATCTTGCTTCTTTCAGGGTTTAAGTTGACAGATTATAATAATCGACTAAGATAAAACTCTTAGATGATAGATGCTTAGAAATATTCGAAATTCTAGCTGAAGCGGATTGAAAATTTCGACAACTATTTGCAGTTGTTTCTTTTTTGGGAGTTGTTTTTGTGTCTCTAAGACTATACATTACGGAAGCCATTCTCTGGAAATTCCTCATGAATATAATGGAAGTGGGCGAGTGGCTAACAAGTAGGATTGAGTACAATTTAATTAATGCACTGAGTAGTTTCATTGATCTCTTTCAATGTGGTCATGCTCTCTTTCAATGTGGTCATGCTCTCTTTCAATGTGGTCATGCTCTCTTTCACTAATACTCTATTGTATAGCAATTTAGAAATTATCATTGAGCAGATGGAATCTGATATGATAATATGTTAGTGATAATAATGATAATATGTTAGTGATAATACATTATGTATTGATCACGAATTGATATTGTCTATGATTGAGTAATTATTCAGTGATATCATATTCGATTTCATCGAAATAATGCTATATAAATCCGCAGATGGGGATATCGTGATATATATCCGTAGAATAAAGTGATTACGGAGCTATATGAAAAATATTGATCTATAGAGTTGAAATATATTTTCGAAGAAGCTATTGATTCATTGGAACCGCATTCTAATATAACTTTCCATTTTCCACGAAAGAGAAATAAGAATTCCATCTATTTTATTTTCTTCGAGAATAGTACCAAGNAAATTTCCAATAGTATAGATGCATGTTCACTAAAATTTGCTTGAGAGGTGAAAATTTTCCATTGAAGAGAGAGAAAAAAAAGCAAAATAATTGAGTACTTTTTATTGAAATATTTTGCCCACTAATTTATCATATAGAAGTAGATGTAAGTAATAGTTAGTGCAAGACGAAGAATGAAATGAGAGACGTAATCTATGTGGGAGTGTAACGAAAGAAGAAAAAAAAATACCCCAACGAAGAGGAGTGTGTTGCGTCGAAAGCAAACCGTCAGTGTGTAATATAAGCGAGCAAATGGGTGATGGTGTGCTGTTGCTTCTGTTGCTTTGCTTACACCAATCACTGTTCTTCTACGATAGTCTTCATCTCGCTGCACCGTTCTACATTCACTCATAACTTAGGCTGGTTATAACTTACCCACTCGTCTATCCCCTCCCCTTCCCTAGCTGGTATTTATAAGCCATATTCGTCTAGATAGCATTTTTACGAATGTCACCTTCCCTAACTTATCGGTGTTCTAAAGGTTTTATTGCAAGTTTATGTAGTTTATTATGACAGCTGAGTAGGTATGCATTCCTGCTTTGGGTTGAAATTCACTAGCTGATTGGTATTTCATTCAAATATTCTATAATATTGTATTTCTTCTTATAGTCTTCAGTTGGTTGTAAGGCAATAAAACATCGTTTTTTCTTCACAATAGGGAATAAGCTTCCTGCAGATATAATCTTCTAAACGTTGGCTACTAATACTAATTGTTGGATTAAGCAATTTTTCCGCTTTGTTTGGTTTAGAGTATTTTGCAATTTAAATGTTTTCGCTTATTTTTCATAAATGGAATCGCTGATGAGTTTCGTAGAGATTTTGCTATGTTAGAAGGTTGTTTCATTGCCTTTTTTTATCCGCTAGCTGTTGCTGAAATCGTTTTGAACCTATTTTATTTTACCCAGCTTAAAATTTTTCATTCTTCATGGGTAAATAGTCGGATTTTGATGTCCTTTAGCTTTGAGGATCTCTAGTTCCCTTATACAGTTGTTAACCTCTGTCCGATGACATTTACTTATGAAAAAGAACGCCAAAGCTTGAGAATGATTGGATTTTGTTGGCCAAGAGTTGAAATTAACATTTAAGAGGGGCAATATTTGCTATTCTACTTGTACGAAATGCAATTCGCTATACAGTACAGTCAATAGGTTGTGTGAAGAAAACTCGGCCAATTGTACGGTGTAACGATAGTTGCAATTAACTACAATGTCTTCCTTGTTCCCTGTCGAATTCTTGTTCCTTATGGATTCTTCCAGAAAAAAGCTCCTTGTTCTTTATGGATTCTTCCAGAAAAAAAAACAACTATACGCTGCTGCTTGCTATCCTCGCAACACTTTATGATTGAATAAGTGAGTGGGGTGCTGTAAATGTTCTATGAAGG
>QEWY01000426.1:142975-158359 GCA_006503575.1 Baylisascaris schroederi
ATAACATAAGCTTTCTTTTTTTTTTTAAACGAATCAAAAAAATTCACTAAAAAAAGCAAATTCAAAACAACGTTTGATTTTGATACATTTTTTTTCACTTCAAAATATTGAATGCGATATTATTGCCTATAATGTGAAATAAAATAGCATTAGCATTATAACCATGAAAATAAATTCCTCGATTATCTGAATATATTATTCGATAATAGACGATAAAATAAGAGACGGGAATCGAGATTGTTTGCATCATTCGAGATGATATATTTTTACATCTATTCAATCATCATCGTTTTCTATTATTCTCAATAATAATGTTCTATCGATGTTGAATCGTTCACGTTAATGCTTCATTCTTAGACTTTTTTTTTTGCATTTCTCTTCTTGCCGTTTCTACGATTCTATTTGCAGTCAAATTTTCCATCGTCGATATTTTAACTGAAATTTTCATTTTTGAAATTCATCTTCCGTATGTTTTTGAAATTCTGAAATTTCTGAAATTCGGAAATATTCCTGAAATCTCCCTGAAATTAGGGAATATTTTCAAAATTTTCCTGAAGTTCGGAAATATTCCTGAAATTTGGAAATATTTCTAAGCATTGATTTCAGATATTTCTAAAACAGCTTAACTAAAACATATTTTTCGATTCAAAATATAGACAAATTTTCACTTCAAAAGATTATCACTTTTGCAGATTTAAGTCAAACTATACCACCTACCACATGGTTAAACCTAGATGTTTTTATTCACCTCTGGCACTCATTTATAGTCACTTTCTTTGAGCATTTCAACACACTGATGACAGTTTTCGAAGGCACTATAACGTGTCCTACCAGTTGAAATTTTTAGTCACTTCAAAACCTGTTGATGAATTTGATTGCGGAAAAATTTTTCTGCAGTTGAGGAAATTCTTAACAATTTGTTGCATAAATTATAGTCACTAATAAATATATTGTTTCCTTACTTCTTACGCAAAAATCAATTCGACATTTAATATACAAGTTTTGAGCATTTATCATATGAAATAAATAAATTTGGTGTCATATTATTTCAGAGAATTTTAATTTTTTATTATTATTTAAAATACAAGTTAGGGGAATATAATCGTTTGTATTCGTTCTCTTTTTTTGCTTTATTATTATTTCTATAAATGAGAAATCCTTTAAAAAATAAAGTGTCGAAGAGATGGAAAATTCTTTTGTTGATTGAATCGTTAATCGCAAGAAGAATTACGAAAATCATTGCAAAAAGTTCTCTAATTATTATCATTATTCGGCAAATAATCACCCATTTTAAATACAAATGTCTAAATTTTTCTAGTTTCATTCTCTTGATGCAAATTGAGTATTGCGCACTATACTTCCTCATATGATTTCTCTAATTTTTTATAGTGCTATATTCCATCAGCTCGCTTTCAATTCCTTTAAATGAATCTCTATTCTCAGCTTTATTCCTCCAATCCATTGCTTTTCAGTCATAGAAATAGCTGCATTTCTAATTAAAAAAAATAACACAAATAGTGCATTTAAAATAAGCATAGTTGAAATTTTTGAGCATATAAAGTAAATTTTTAATGAGTAGCATATACTTTAGAGAGTTTTGTTGTAATTGAACAAACAGTTGGCGAAAAAGATAAAACTTCACTTCAATTTAAACAAACGGTAAATAAAGCAAACATCCATCTCTTTCATCTTTTTTCTCTTTGTGAGTTTACCGGAAGAGAATTGCCTCAATTGTTTGCACATTTCGTGGTGAATTTGCTGCCTTGCTGATGGAAAAAAAAAGAGAAATATTTTATGATCGTATTTATCAACGATGGGATTTATCACTTCATTGACTAATTTATACAAACTCATTGTATCCTTTGCAAATGACTATAGAATTTATAAAAGTGGAAATCTTTTTTTTTTAAATTTAATTTTTGTTCCATTTCCTTCTAATGTTTTGTTATTAACCACAGTTGATCGTTAACTGTTAGCTATATTTAGTTGCGTTTATTGTCGTCTCTATTTGAAAGTGTATGAAATTATATTAGTGCTATTTATGATAGGGAGAACACTCGACGAGGCAGCGATTTGCTGAGTTCATCGTCGTGGTTCGTCTCTTGATAGCCACCTTGCTTGGTTGCACACACATATCTAACCGACTGCCGACACCATAACAAAACCCACATTCCACAATGACGAACAACGGAGATCGATCAGGCGTAAGTGTTTCATTGTTCCTTTTTTTTCATTAATTTCTTGAACCGTTCGAACAAGAGCGTTTCAGGTTGGAAAGCGTTAGTTCTTGCGTAGAACTATGACAGCACAACCTCGCGTGAACATCCTCTAGACACCATGAAATTCACTAGTCTTTCATCAGCTCTTCTTATAGGCGAATGTAATTGATCTCTTTTACTAATATTAAAATTAAATGGATATTAGAAAAGAAAATAGAAGATAATTGGCTATGGAAGAGGCAAAGGTGAAATAAAGTATGACATATAAGACAATATAACTCATAAATTTCGTGCCAGACACATATCTAATAGGCGATGTAAAGATTTCGGAGACAAAGCAAAGCGAAAAAGCTGTTAAAGAAGACAAACGGATGTTGGAAGTATTGGGAACATTTGCATATATGTACGGTGACGATATAGTTAGGTAATGAATAGAAATATGCAGTTGCGTGATCGCAATGAACTGAACCGGAAGCTGATTAGCGGAAACTTGTTCATGCTGGCACATCGTTTCGTCGTTACAAATGAAATTTGCACATTGAGCGGTTAATGTTTTATCAGCCAGTTTTAGAGGTCTTAAATGATCGCACTATCAATCATCTTTGATGCCGTCTTAAAATTGAAGGGATCATACAACGACAGTCAGAGGGAACAGAGAAAGTTTTAGCGATAAAATTGTTCGCATGGGTGGGGAAATTAGATGTTGCATTCTCGAGTAGTCCATATGCAGCTTATCTGCACTCATTTTGTTTTATCGTTTTCTTCTCAGGCAACTAAGTGCTGAGAGATGAAAAAATAAGGCAGAATCATAGGCCGTAAAAAATTTAAAGCATAAAATGATTGTTATATACATATGATATTGTACGTATATGAATTAAAGTTCTAATAAGGCATAAATTAAAGTATATGCACTCGGTCATGCAAATAGTGCTACCGATTATCGGCTGTTTCAGTTAAGTGAAATATGAGTCGGCGTTGAGCATATCGAGTTATAGGGAAGTAGATATTTTAAGGTTTCGTATATGATTGATATATTTGTGTTTCATTTCTTTTAATTGTGTAGATATAGGATTCGCGTTATGCCGTTATCTTGCTATGAATGTAGGATTCATTCCTATAGTAATTTCAGCTATAAGTAAATATTCTTCAGCAATGAGTTTTGTTGTTTATAAGAGTGTCTCAAGATGTAATTAAATTCGATACGGCGAACGCAAGTCACTTTTAATTATTTATATAGCAGCCGAAATTATATAGCGTTGTCGGCGCATCTATGGGAAAACACATAAATGTTCGGCGCCTATATCATGATATTACTTGATATGTTGTTTACATTCACTGAATCCTCTTTGCAGCACATTCGTTCTTTCCATATAGAACTGTGAAAAGGATCTGCCATAATTTTCATGCAATCATTCGAAAGGTTCGGCAAATTTTCTTGTGGAACCGCTAAATTAAGCAATTATTTCCACTGTCGATTTGGCTTTGAGTAAAGCTCAAACCTCATAAAATTGTCCCAACCCTGCTATATGATTGAAGGAAGTTCCGAATGGACTTTAGCCGTCGAATTGTGCAAAATGCTCTCATTTACTCGAAATTGATGAGTAAACGGGGAACTTTTGTTGATATATTAGACTGCTGCTGAAATTTAAATACAACCCGAATACTCGTTATTCTAATTTCATAAATGAGTAGACTCTCAGTGATTGAGGAGTACATGTATCAAACATTTTAACAATTTTCGATTCTCATTTTATTAGGTAGCGTCGCGAAATGTTTTGTGCTATTGAAATAATTTCTTGTTGAACCAAGCGAAATGCGCATAAAACTTGCTTCCTCTATGAGGTCTTCTTTTTCGTGTCTAAGCTGTCCAATATTATTGCACACTTACTCAAGCTTGAATTTTCTGTTCGAGCTTATTTGCTGTCTTTGGTCTCTTTGTTTGTTTACCTCCCAATGTGCGCAAATTTATCGACCGGAAGTCATATAGCCGAAGTTTCAAATCAAATAGAGCAAAGAAGAGTGTATCTCAATAGGATTTGTTTGAATAATTGCAGAATTAAGAAAAAAGACACCAAAGTCGTCTCCTGATGCTTTAAGCATGAAATTATAACACCATTCTTACATAGCACAAAATTGCATGAAAGACAAAGCACCTTACTTTGGCAATAGCTGTTCATTCGGCGAAACACTGTTTCCCATCACAGAGACACCTTCGATATTTTCGTCAATTTTATCGAGGTACAGAAAGCGGAAAGGTAAGATAAAGCAGGACGAAGGAGCTGAAGACAGTACGTACCAGAGTCCTGACAGATTTCGAAAGAATAGAAGAATTAAAAAATGTACTATTATTCCTATTTGAATACGAATACTGCTGGTGGTTTACTGTATTGTTAGATCTGATATGGTAGTGAGATTTATATTCTATTGATGCTCATTTTAATTCACCTATAAGTGAATTGATTTTGCACTAACATTCTAAACAATCGGATTGGTCGTTCACTTAGTGTTTACCTAGAGGAATATTGTTCTTCCTAGTCGAATAGAAAAAGTGAAAACTCGCTAATGATTCATAAATACTCGAAAATGGATTATTTCAACAAATTGATGCAATAATTTCCAACAATATCAGAGATATGAAACATGTTTGCGTCTCTAAATGGCAGATTTGCTATTCAAT
This sequence comes from Baylisascaris schroederi, assembly GCA_006503575.1. Classification (NCBI taxonomy): domain Eukaryota; kingdom Metazoa; phylum Nematoda; class Chromadorea; order Rhabditida; family Ascarididae; genus Baylisascaris; species Baylisascaris schroederi. Next base: position 147,872 of record QEWY01000426.1, read on the forward strand.
GTTTTTGGAGGAACGATTTTTGGTTGAGGATGTACTTGTACTATATACTTGTTCTATAGATTTTTGCATATATTCTAATAACGCATCTTCCTACACGCTGAATTGAACGTATAGCTCTTCTCTAAGAGAATTAAACCGCTAAAATTAATTAAGAAATTATTGTGGAAATATATTTTGGATTGAGAGAACTTGAGGAATTTTCGATAAAATAACTCGTCGCTTTTAAAATAAAGAATATTTAGTGCCAACATTATTCTTGTTCACAATAGTTTGCGCTCTTTTTTTGCCATTTCGATGAGAGTTTCGAGGAGCGGATCTGCCGATATATGTTCATATGCTTTAACTTACAAATTTTTGCACTTCGCTAAATTTCATACTCAAGATAAGCTGTGGCACCATTAGCAAGATTTATGGACATTTTTGGAACGCACAATCTAGAATTTATTTCGATATCTCATGCGAATCCTCAATTCTTTAAGATGTGCCAACAAAAATTTCTTTGTGTTTTTAAAGTTTAAGCAAAACTTTATAGTCATATCATTGTATAGCAATGATCTATTTGAGGCAAACAATTGCTTTTTATATAAGCAATGCATTCGACATACATAGTTATTATAGAGTAACGAAAGATTTTCATTTCATTGCATAAACTGTATTATATAAACGAGTGGAATAACTTCGATCTAAAATTTTAGAAAGAGTGACGAAGGAATAGAGAAGATATGAGTTTTAGAAATCATCAATTACCTTTGTAATCAGGAAGTTTTATCGAAGAATTATAGGAAACTCTGTTTGTTTGTTTTTTTTCTGTTTTGATTTCTGGAAAGGCAAATCTGTTATAAGACTTTTGAAGGTAGAAGTTCTTGGAAGGAGTGCCAAGTATCTTCGAATGTCCTTCTTCTTCAAAATCTATGCATTTAATGGGAGTGATGTAATTCACATTTGCTTAGTTGATTTTTATGTAATTATGGTTTATTTTAATCAATATTATTATCGTTTATTAGGCTCGTCGTACAGGTATGAAAAATTGTTACTCTATGAGAGTAGTGAAAAGAGAGAAGCGGAAAACGTAATGGAAATTTTTCCTTTTGGGAGCATTTGTAGTGAAGCGATGAAACTAAGTAAACATCAAGCAGGTGAACAAATTATTGCACATCGAGAGGTACGCTACTCGTTAACGTGACGATGAGACAAGAGATAAAATACACATTTGCTCACCTATATTCATCATTGCTCGCTTTGTTAGAAAGCATTTTTTTTTTCAGGTAGCTTCCTTCATTGCTATATGAATAGCAGATCATATTAAACTTTAATTCTCTTTATTTCTTCAAAAATTTTTCATTGATATAATGTAAATGTTTTCAACAAAGCAACTAGAGATGGCATAGAGAAATGGTGTGTAAAACCACTTCATAGACTTATTTTCCCTTCTTGCATTTTTTTTCTCATTTATTTCCTTTCACTTTTTTCTTCTCAGTACCGTTTTGTGGTATCGCTTTAAGAAATTGGTGTTGAGGTATAATATTATATGATTCGAACTCGTATACATCTTTCATTCGAAATGCTTGATGCTGTCGATATTATATATAGGCGCTAAATTTCATGCATGATTTTAACGCTTGTTGACTTTTATTTATTGCATATTCCCTTACGTGTATTTCAAATATTCGATTTTGAAACCTGAAATGCAACATTGAGGTACTTCCGGCTAAAAAATTCGGACTTAAGTAATTTTTCCATCAATGTCTAGCTTCTAAATGCAATAATTCCGCATGATTCATACGATTTCATATAGGTTGAAGCAATATCTAAAAATTCAGATGTATTTAAAAATTTCATATCCGCAATCTTTTACCTAGATGTATATGAGGAGTTAATTATTGTTAACGTTTCTTATATTTTCTCAGACGACAAATAAATGAGGCGAGCGCATGAACTCTTCCTTTAAATTCGAAACGATTCAATCCCATCTAGCTATTCTAGATTCCCGAAAAGCATTTTCATATTAATTTAAATTCGAATCGAATAGCACACATTACCAAACGCTCATAAATAATTCACATTCAAGTTTTAGAGTACGTTTTCATTCTTTTAGGGTAGTTGTCATTATAGCAAAAACCCGTTTATTTCTTTCAATATCAACACAGTATCAGTGATTAATGTTTATCGTGTTAAAGGGAGATTTAGTGGCACGGAGCATACCTACTCGTATCATGTCCTAGATAGTCAAATGACATGCTAAGGCAAACTTTGAAGAGGGGCTTTTAATTTAATTTCCCCATCCGCTTTATTGTGTCTAACATGTGAACATAGCGATCAAATAATGTGAATATACATCGATGATACAAAATACTCTCCGATAGAAAACACTAATAAGTGAAATCCTTCAATATTTTTGCTAATAAGTTTTTACATTCAATTATATTGTGGCCGTTGAAAATGAAATATCTGTAAAAATCTTTAGAAGAATGTGAGCAATGTTTATAGCTAATTTCTTTCTTCTTTTCAGGAGATGAAGAAAAAGGGGGCAGATTTAAGCGAACTCAAGCAGGAAGTTCGAATGGTATGTTTATTCGTTCTTTATTTATTTGCTTGCTTCATTTATTGACACATCATACGTATTGATATCGTCCACAAAAGACGGTGTTCGAATGAGGAGGATTTCGTATTATATATATAAAACAATTCATTCAGTTCGATGGGCTTATATAAAGTGCTAATCATAATGGCAGGAAAAATCCTTTAGGTGGCTCTAGTTATATTTTCCTCCATAATCACCATATAAAAGATTCATAGACAATTAGAAAATAATTGTGGCTAACGTTTAGGTTTCAATAGCTAACTTATGAACAAGTAAGCAAAAATACTTCAGTTATTAAAGAGATTTTGTTTCTTTGCGTTCTATTTGCAGTTGTACCATCACACTCTTACACGTCAACAGAAATACAGCAATATCATCACTGAGTAAACTATTATCCCCTCCTTCAACGGAACTCTTCGTTAGGTATCGGCTTCGCATCAGCATCTAACCATATGCATAGCGAGTCTTGGCGTTCATCATACAGACGCGTTTCTGTAGTTTAATGACATCTGAAGTGTTGATGAAGACCTCTATACTAATCCCTATCTTTTCGGATAGCTGCTGAGCAATATCAGAAGGTAAACGCGGACGATGTCAATAGTTTTCGAGACTTTGTAAGGGATGGGAGGTCTATTGGGTGTAAAGTTTATTTTGCCCATGGTCCTCTTCCCTTATCTTACGTTCTTACATGTTGCAAGCATTCATTTTCAAATTCTGCTTGATGTCTTATCCAACTCTCGGAATCTTCACGCTTTAGGCACATGAAAAGTTCAATGCGCAACATTAGTTAGCACCACCCGGTCAGACATCGTGGTGGTCATCTACCGGTGGGGAGAAGGGGGAGTGCAAGGCAGTAGTAGGTACAGCTCGAACCTTTCAGTATGCTCGAACCTGCCACACAACAACACACGTTCCTTACGTTGGAAAGCGGAATTTATTTGTCCTGTTATTTTATTGAAGACAAATTACGACCGAAGCTTGAAGATCTTTGTTGAAAATGCTTCTTAAAAATCGAATATCCTGGAAAGTTGATAGTATAATTGACAGATGGGGGAAATTGACAGATACGATATTTCAGATCAGTTGCAAATTTTTTCTCTGCTTTTGAATATGAAGCGACGATTCTATAGTGAACGAATTGAAGGGGCATCATTAACTTGAAGCCATTTTGCATTCCAATACTTGAATTGTGTCGTTTATAGTTTCCAACTATTAGAAATCATTGTTAAAAAATCTTGTGAATATTGCGATATGTCGAGGAAATTTTGCAGGACGAGCACATTGTACCACTTGAGGAGCTCTTGAAAAAATACGAAACGAATTTGGAAACTGTAAGTTTGTATTATTCTGTTCGAACAAATATTTATTACTCAATTCATTTTTTGTTTGTCATCTATTTAAATATTTATTTTTTGTTTGTCATCTATTTAAATATTTTAACTGGTGGTCCAAAGCAAAAATTGAAATGATTTTTCGTCTCATGGAAGCTTTAGTGCTTTTCTTGGCCCTCCTCTAAATCTAGCCTCTTAACTGTTAGTTTTGCCATCTCAAAGCAGCTCAACTGCTTTTCCTAAACAACATAGCAATAGCTTTAAAGTGTGAGCTTTAGTGCAATTGAGGATCCACATTTTATATTAAAGCTGTAAATATGAAATTTTGCGTCTAATATGCGTCAGTCGATTGTTATACTATAACAAATCAGGCTTCCCGATGCATCTAGAGTTTGCATATTTGCTTCTGTCCGTTTTCAGTTCTATGTTTGAGTGTATGCGCAGATATTTCTGTAAGATTCAGTGAACAGTAGGATAAGTCTATGGCCACAGAATTGGATTTATCAAATATTGCGTATCATTATTAGCCGTCCAGCATTTGCGCTATAGACTTTGACTGCTGATATAGTCGTATGATTACAACTTATGATAAGAAATCGTTGAAAACAAACAAATCCTCAAATAGGTCCAGACAAGCGCTTTAGATAACCGAGGGAGTTGATTTCGGTGGGGTATTTCCATTGTAGAGCATGTGCACAACGAAGCATTTACGCCGTAGAAAGTATACATAACAAATATGATTTCGGTAAAGGCTGGTGTAACGAGTTTTATGTGATTCATTATGATGTCACCGATAGGCGTCTTCAATTTCTTTGTTCTGAAGCTACATGACTCTCAAGCTTTGCTTTGCTTTGCTTGACTATTAAAATGTTTTAATTTTCTTTTTTTTTTTGAGTTATGACCTGATATTCGCAATCTATATACGGATTCGGCCTTTCTTTCTCATTGGCCAAGTTTTTTCTCTCGATACCTTTCATCCGTTACGCTGTTTTCTCGATACCTTTCATCCGTTACGCTGTTCCCACCAGCTGTTTTACTATCTCCTCTCTATTTCGCTAACCCTGAGTACACTGGGGAGTAGTGCAGCTTGTGCTTTAACATTGCATATATTGATTGTGCTATCGCATCTATTAAGTGATAATATATCAAATTTATTTATGAGTACTTTTTAACATTATGACTTTTTGTTCATTCTTATTGCTTCGTTGCAATTAACATTAGATTTCATGACCGAAGTCATCGTCGATTGAGAAATATTTCACTAGCACGAAAAACGCTTTCAGCATGGAGTAGAACTCTTCATGCTCGACTGCGCTAAGTATTCACCCAGTAAATATTTCAAAAGAAAACGAGCAAAATTCGAAGTGAAATAAGAGAACAAGAAATTTATACTTATGTATAATTCACTGGCGATTTTCTTCCCTCATTTTATCGCCTATAAAATAGTAGCAAACTTAAATTTCAGACAAAACAAGAGCCTATATACTCGTTACTTCTCTGAAAGTATAGTTATTTTTTAGATTATGACAAAGAATCTAACATAATTGAGGTCTTCCAATTCGCGAGTTTCGATTCTTTTGTGGCTTCACACTGACATCAAACACTCCTTCCTTTGTTCGCAAAATAATTGCCTCGTACAAATATTTAAATTTATTTAGGGTCTTTCGTCGGCAAAGGCTGCACAAGTGCTCGCACGAGATGGTCCAAATGCTCTATCACCACCAAAGACAACTCCTGAATGGGTGAAATTCTGCAAGAATCTTTTCGGTGGATTTGCATTGCTTCTTTGGATCGGTGCTTTCCTTTGCTATGTTGCATATTCGGTCGACTACTTCACAATGGAATATCCAACAAAGGACAATGTTAGATTTCAACATCATCTGTGACATTCCTTTTTTATATTAACATTTTAAGTGTTTTCCTCATTGCTTTCTTCTTTTTTTTATAGAGAATTCACTTAGCTATGAACATTGCAATAAATTGAACAAAAGCGAGGAATGATATTTTCTAGATGGGTTTTGTTTTGCATTGCTTCATTCCATGGTGCTTCCTCCAGTCGTTTCACTCTTCAGGGAATATTACCAGTTTTTATTAGAGTTCTGCAAATCTTAAAGTTTTGAGCAAATTATATTGTAATATTTGATTGCTTGCAGCTGTACCTGGGTATCGTGTTGATGACTGTTGTCGTTATAACTGGATGTTTCCAGTATTATCAGGAAAGCAAAAGTTCGAAGATTATGGATTCCTTCAAAAATATGGTCCCTACGGTGAGTTCCCAATTTCTAAGCAGCCATATACCTTCCGATTGGTGAATATTCATGTCGAGTTTTTGCTCATCTTCTTTCGTAAACGGAAACCATTTCAAAAATCTAGAGGCAAGTAGCTTTTGTTTGTGAACTAGTTGCCCAGAAGCCGTACTGGGAAGGCATTTCATATGTCTACTTTGAACAGCAGATATTTATCGTTAACTTATCTACTGCTACCTCCAAACTTTTTCATTACAGTATGCATTGGTTCGACGTGACGGTGAGAAGAAACAGATGCGTACCGAACAACTGGTCGTAGGCGATATTGTTGAAGTAAAGGGTGGTGATCGTGTACCTGCTGATATCCGTGTCATCTCTGCTTTCGGCTTTAAGGTATTTTCACGTGTGATTCCCCAATTTCGTCCTCGCTTACTTCTTCGCTTTGCTTTTAAGCTGCATCTGCTATCGCTTTTTAAATTAAACTGATCTAAGTATTTATGCGCTTTTGCTGAGCTTATTATTGTTTATATGTAAATATTTACATCACTGCATTTCTAACTTATAAGTCATAGACCCCTGGAGCTGTAATATAACCATCAGAATGTTTCACATTAATGCATCAAATTCTTAAGTACAAGTACCGAATGGTCCATAAAAGTTACTTTGCATAGTTTGCTGCTTCGATTTCCATTCTACACTATTCGGGTCAAAGAATAACGAATTTTTTTGTGGGAGATTTGGACAATTGCTAAGATCAGTTAAGGTAAGGGAATAGCGTTTTTCACTTTCTATTGCATTTTGCTAACCTGTGAATTCGTTTGCGTCTCCACCTTTGCTTATCGTCAAGTAAAATGATCTTTGTAAAGTAAGTTTTTTTCAGCTAATGGAACAAATTAATTCAGTGGATGTTTCTATAAAATGTCTGCTGTTAGAGATATAAAGGATACGATTGGTGTCAACTACATGAATTGAGCAGTTTTAAGCTTAATGATAGGGAGAAATAATAAACAATTACAGAGGCATATATCGCCGAATTGTTTGGAGTTCTGAACCTCGACGGGTCTAACTTTGAGGTTTGTTGAGCAGTCAATCAACCTGTTGCAGCCTCTTTCTTCAAAAGGCCATTACATTGCTCCTCATTTAGCGATTTCTTTAGCCCAATTATACAGACAAAGCTGTCATCTGTTTCGATATGTTCAATCAATTCTAAAAGGCTGGCATTACGGTTGTCTCTATTGTTGCCATTAACTGCTGCATTTGTAGAATTTCTAATAAAAGAGTCGATCATATTCTCTAAGGGAAGCATAGGCAGAGGGGGGAGGTATTATCTTCTCAGCATTCAGATTCTGATGTACTATTGCTCAATCATCTATATTAACAACAGGTGGACAATTCGTCACTGACTGGAGAATCGGAGCCGCAGTCGCGTTCACCAGAATGCACCAATGAAAATCCTCTCGAAACAAAGAATATTGCTTCTCAGAATCGTATGACCGTCGCACATATGTGGTGAGCACCGATTTTCTTCTTTGTTCAGGCCTCATTTCATTATATGAAAACAAAGTTCAAGCATAGAAAAAGTTGGAGGAAATCGGTCAAGTTCCAACAATGTGCCAACACTGATCTTTCTTCATTATCTCTTAGGCGAAAGCGGAGAGCCAATAATTTCCCAGTCCATGGTCAGTAGGTGATAGGCTCTTCTCACTGCGCATTTCGAATTTTCTTATGATTTTGTACTTCTATTGATTTGTTCCGCTATATTGATGTTGTTTTAGGTAATATATAAATAGTACTCTTTTTAAAGACAGATATACCCTCATATTTTCATACTTTATCTATAAGCTAGTTAGAAAATATTAGCGGCGCTTCCATAAATCTTTGACGTCGTACCATCATACAATCCTATACATCGATCATATTATTAACACAATGAATGGATTAACAAATGTAATGGAAGGAGAAGGAATATAATTTTAGGTATGACTTAAATGTCGAGGAGTGTGATACGTCGGAGAATCAATCATCTCCATTACGACAGAGTACACAAGGTGGAGAAACTCGTAATGCTCTCACTCGTATTTGCGCACTCTGCAATCGCGCCGAATTCAAAGCCGGACAAGTACACTCTTATGTTCATTTTGCAGTTTTTCTTCTCTCTCTCTTTCTCTCCCGTTATTTTCCTCTTTATGTGTGTTTTGTATTTTTAAATGTGGGATTTTTCCTCCATCCAATTCATAAATGCACATTAGTTAATGAGGCGTCACTTCATTATCGCCCTGGAGGTGCATTCATGGCTATTTGATCACTACTTCGTAGTCAGGAAGTTTGAAAAAGCGGAAGAGAGTAGAGTCTATGCGATGGAAACAGAACAACGATTCCGTATTGTTCTGAACGGCGTTTATTTCGAAAGATCCTCTCCTAGAGCAGAATATGCGAGGTTTGCATTTTTTTCCAGAAAGCATTCATTCTTCATGTTGCATTCATGGCTATTTGATCACTACTTCGTAGTCAGGAAGTTTGAAAAAGCGGAAGAGAGTAGAGTCTATGCGATGGAAACAGAACAACGATTCCGTATTGTTCTGAACGGCGTTTATTTCGAAAGATCCTCTCCTAGAGCAGAATATGCGAGGTTTGCATTTTTTTCCAGAAAGCATTCATTCTTCATGCAGATTATGCAGTTGACGGATATCATAATACGGACGTATTGAACATATTTAAAGTTCTTCTTGCTACAGAGGTGTCGACAGTGGCACAGCATTGCGGTCTGTTCTGAGAAATGATTCAGTGTTAAACAAGTACTGCTCCCATTAGCCAATCGTTTAAAGCTTACAGCAGACCAATAAAATATTGCTTTGAGTTTCTTTTACCTTTTTGTCATAAAAATTGAAATTCAGGAAGATATTCCTATTCTACGACGAGAATGCACTGGTGACGCATCGGAAATTGCACTCCTGAAATACAGTGAAATGACGCTTGGAAATACTCCCGTATATCGACTTAATAATCCAAAAATCGCTGAGATTCCTTTCAATTCGACAAACAAATATCAAGTTCGTAATTTTTTTTAATTTATTGCAGAAGAAAATATCTGACAGTCCTGTAAACTCGTAGTGGTAACATCCATCCAAATATATATCAAAATGCCGCATATGTTATCAAAGTTTGAATTTTTTTCTGGCAAAATACCTGCCACCATCTCTATTAATAAACAGTATTCTCAACATAAACAATAAAAACCCAAAGCCAGTGTTTTTTTTAAATTTTAGAATAGAGGAAAGGCTGCAAAATTTCGCTGATGACTGGCATACTGTAACACTAGCATAACACTAACAGTATGTTTGTGCGTGATGCATTTAAAATGCTATACAGCCTAATCGCCGATAATGGTATGCAACAGTATCAGAAGTTATCAATGATAAGATTATACATTACTAGAAAATCTTTTTTTCCGTTTAGGTTTCAATCCATGAGACGAATGACGGTAATCCATCATATTTGCTGGTGATGAAGGGCGCACCGGAACGAATTCTCGATCGTTGCAAGACTATTCTGGTGAAAGGTCAAGAGAGACCATTGGATGAAAAGTTGAAGGCCGAGTTCAACGATGCATACCTCATGTTGGGAGGAATGGGTGAACGTGTCCTGGGCTTCTGCGACTATCGACTTGATCAGAACAAATTTCCCAGAGGTGTGCTAGTTTGTTTTCCTCAAGATGTGCGGTAAACAAACAGCTCACAGCCACAACGTTGATACTTTCATAAGATTGTATCTACCAGACTGTTAACGGTGCCTCATACGTATATGATATTTACACGTTAGAATACTTGATGGAATGCAGCAGAGACAATATGGAGGATCTGGGCGATTCCAACTTGAGCGCTTTTTCGTTCTGTAAATTTAAACGTCTTTCAGTATCGTACTTATCTAAATGATGGTAAAGTATTACTGAGCACACACTGATGAGCCACAGTGCTTACAATTCGAAATGAGACCATCACCATTAAGTTGACTGTTCCCTATACATGGATTATTTTTGCAGGTTTTGCATTTGATACAGAGGATGTGAACTTCCCTGTGGAGGGTCTTCGATTCGTTGGCCTCGTGTCGATGATCGATCCTCCTCGTGCAGCGGTTCCCGATGCAGTTAGCAAATGCCGTTCGGCTGGCATTAAAGTCGTCATGGTACGCTTCCCTTGCAACAGCAGCAATGAAGTGATCATTCAGATAATCCAGTAGCCGCATACTTGAGATCACATCTTGGATGATGGGCAAAGGCTAAAGGAATTGACCATGCGCCGGATTTCCGGATCTGTCTCCGCTGGGAACTTAG
>QEWY01000426.1:158396-186596 GCA_006503575.1 Baylisascaris schroederi
ATATATATAAAATAAGGTATCAAATCTATTACCAGGTACATAAAATAATTCATCATAACTGGAAATCTTTTATATCCTTATCGCAGCTTTCAGATGAATTTCAGGTGGTCGTCACCAGTTTAGTTAAACCGCTGAGGAAGCAGTTAAGGTGGAGATGTACAAGTTTTTTTTGCAGCGAAGAATACTCTCAGATTTGCAATACTTTATGCCACAGTAAATGAGTATGCTTAACGGAAGATGCTCGATATCTGTTCAATGTTCACTATCAGCTCAACGACAGAATGCATTTTTGAAGTGACAATTTGTTTCAACTTTGTCAGGTAGACCCTCGAGAAGCGAAGGCAGCCGTAATCCACGGTTCAGATCTGCGTGAGATGACTGAAGATCAGTTGGCTGACGTGATAGCTAACCATTCGGAGATCGTATTCGCACGTACGTCACCTCAGCAGAAATTGATGATCGTCGAAGGTTTCCAACGACAGGGTCAAATTGTCGCCGTCACAGGTGACTCGTTTTCGAAAGTTATATGGTGAATCTGCTCTAAGTTAAAACCCTTCGAGAATCTATGGATGGATTTTTGGGTTGGTTGATGCCTTAGGCATGTGAACTAATTATTTGAGCGTTAGTTATTACATCTAATGAAGCAGTACAAACACGACTACTTTGAAGGTACTATCCCAACTATTAAGCGATTCGTCATTTCATTTTACTGAAGTGATTAAATCTGGAGATTTATGCAGTATTTTTATGCGATGCTTTTGCAGGTGATGGTGTGAACGATTCACCAGCACTAAAACGTGCCGATATTGGCGTTGCGATGGGTATCGCTGGCTCAGATGTATCCAAACAGGTAATTTCTTCTCACCTAATTTTGGCTTGAAATATTTGATTTAATTCCTGGATAGCACCAATTTAATATTTCGCTGCTAATTTCGACTCGGAATCTTTGTGTTGAAAGCCAAGCGTAAGATGTGGCATAAATTGAATATTGCATAATAAATTTCTACTCGTCAAATTCTGGAGTCTCCAATGGTTGTAGTTCGCTATTTCGTTGTATAGTAAACCGATATAGTCGTGTAATTTAGGCAGCAGATATGATCCTCTTGGATGACAATTTTGCATCGATTGTGGTCGGCGTGGAGGAGGGTCGCCTGATTTTCGACAACCTGAAGAAGTCGATTGCCTACACGTTGACGTCGAACATCCCCGAGATATCGCCTTTCCTCACCTATATCCTCTTCGGCATTCCTCTCCCACTAGGCACAGTGACTATCCTCTGCATCGATCTGGGAACCGACATGGTGCCGGCCATCTCTCTTGCCTATGAGGAGGCTGAATCGGACATCATGAAGCGGCAGCCTCGTGATCCAATACACGATAAACTGGTTAATGAAAGGTAATAATCAAAAAGAGTTAAACTACTTCTTAAAAGATTGCCTGCAGTTTTGACAAAAAGGATCCAACTTTTTGAATTGTCGGATTAGAAATGTATGCCTGCTATTCGGTTCGTTTGCCAATATCTTCTGGCAGAAAACGATTTGATCTCAATTGTGGCATCGGTATTGTTTGTTATTCGTCTGTAAAGTATTTTAATATAAGACATGTGAAGCCGCTTTATTTTGATATATAATTGCAGACTTATCTCACTAGCGTATGGACAGATCGGAATGATTCAAGCATCTGCTGGTTTCTTTACCTACTTCTTTATAATGGCTGATAACGGCTTCTGGCCGAGTCGTCTATATCAACTGCGAGCTCAATGGGATTCTCGCGCGTTCAATTCCGTCGAGGATTCTTACGGACAAGAATGGGTAAGCGAGCTTATTTTCTGATCGTGTTGCGGCATTCTAATTTAGATATGCACGAAATTGCATCTATGCATTGATGTGGATATTTTGCGACAAGTTTTTGCTCATAAATCCGTCGTTATAGGGTTTAACGAATATCATGTTGCACTAGCATTTCTATCACCAACATAAAGTTCTATCATATCTGCATGAAAGTTCCGTTGTAAATTTGTTGTGATGGTGCATTACCTAAAAGTAAAAATAAAATAATATTTATTTCATTGCACGAATAAAATAGGCAATTTATGTCATATCACATATTTCATCGATGAAATCACCTTGCTATAATTGCTTCGGAAAATTGAATGACCGTAATATACGATTCTTTATCGATCATTGTCGCATACTAGTTTTGTAAATATAACAGTATAGTTGTTTTTTCTGGCTTGGTTGTGAGTGACTCTGGTGACTGATTATGTCACCATACTGGGATTCTGCTCTGGGATTATTAATATTTCTTTTTCTCCCTCGGACGGATCCCACTTCTGTGATGAATCAGTATATGTTGAACCATCTTTCTTGCATGGAAGCAGTACACTTTCTTGATTCTTTTTGTAGTCCAGATCTGCTTCTGGTCGGTTGCCTTGTAATTTGAATCAGTAATAAGTTTGCAGACTTACTCAAATCGTAAGATTCTCGAATACACTTGTCAGACGGCGTACTTCGTTTCAATTGTGGTTGTGCAATGGGCCGATCTGATAATCTCGAAGACTCGTCGCAATTCACTCGTACAGCAAGGCATGAGCAATTGGACACTCAACTTCGGTCTCGTCTTCGAGACCGCTCTCGCCGCGTTCATGTGCTATTGCCCTGGATTGGACAACGGATTGCGTATGTACGGTCTTAGGTAAGGTTTCAAGCAATGCTACCCTTGATTATCACCAATGATATCAGCGCTTGTTCAAAAATCAGTCATACTATCCTACATTTTGAAAAATACTTGACACATCATGCATATTCATAAAAAAGCAAAGCACAGATAGTGCTTGACCATCCCATTCACCTTTGGCAATATTCTCCTTAATCAGTTGCATCATTTATGTTCCTGCTATTTAAATCAGTGTTGAAGGAGTTCACCTCAAACCTCAGCATAATTTTTATTGCGCAATTTAGAGGTCGCATCGAAAAGTGCAGCTGGAAGAATAGGTTTTTTTTTTTCGGGAATGCGGAGGTGGAGAGCGCATATTTGCTTCTTACAATGAACTTCTAAGGACTAACACTTAAGTTATTCCTTTCAGATTCTCATGGTGGTTCCCGGCATTGCCATTCTCGATTCTCATTTTCGTCTATGATGAAGCACGTCGATTCTGCATTCGTCGTTTCCCTGGTGGATGGGTGGAACGTGAAACGTACTACTGAATTACAGTCACATTCAAACTTCATTACGCACTAGCAATACTTAAAACTCGAACATTTATTTCCCATTAGATCATGACTTTTTATTTCCTTCTCGTTCAGATTCCATATCTTCCGAATAGCTATATAAAAATTCGTAATTGCAGCAAAATCCCATCGTTTTTAGTCAATATTCTTTCTGAATATTTATCACAATCCTTCTTAATCAAAAGTTGGCTCTCCAGAAGAGAGACATTGCCTTCTTTTCATTCTCTTTCGATTGCGATTGCTCTCAATGAATGTTATTTTATTTCTCACGTAATCGCCACTTAGTTTTTATCGTTTACACAGAATCGAATTGTTTTTCAGTCGTTCGTTGTGTCATATATGTTTTGATCATATCAGATAATTTCTTTCTTCCTTTAGATCGTAAATTCTTTCTTAGCATCTGTCAACTATTCTTTTCTTTATCTCCCAGTGTTCTAGCATTTATTATATAAATTACACGACTTGCGTTTATTATTTCGACTTGGGGTATTAGATCAATTTTATGCTTCTTCTTATAAAACATATCCACCATTTACTGACGCCAAGAGATAACGTTAGAAAGCCATATTGATTCCAGAAAAAAAGCTTTTGGTTTTGATCTTTTTCCTTTGAAGGTCTTTAGAGTTAACGCTCATGATGGTACAGTATTACTATTGCTTATATAATGAGCGAAAGAAACGTGGAAGGAGATCAAAAAAAAGGATTAAATGGCATCGTTCAAGAGATTCTCACACTTTATGAGTGCAAGATTCTACTCTAGAGTGTTGAACAATTCTATGCCATCTTTGATATATCATGCAGCATTGCATTGCATTTTAAAAGCGTTTTTTTGATAGTTGTGTTAAAATCACCGAAGTTCTATGCATGTTATGTTCTATGTTGCAATAAACGAATGCATTCGAATGTCGCTTTGTGCTCTTCCTTTATACAATGTAATTTTTTCATTGCATTAAGAATGTGACCTTCTGCAATGTTTGAAAACATGTCTGCGGCACAGTTTTCACCATTATTGCGGTAGTGAGAACATATATTTTCGACAAATGAGACAGTGAGAACACAATCTACGTCTACATCTGCAGAAATTAGGATTGGATTTCCATAGTGGTTGCAGCCTAGACTGATTCATGCTGGGCGTTTGCGTTGCATGAACTCAGATTTGAAATTGTTACACAAGAGGTCGTACCAAAAATATCTTTGAATGTACCATCTGCGGCGTAGTTACAAGTATCTCCTTAAACAGATCGTGAAATTCCGCATGATAACGCCATAAGCACGAAGATGAATAGGGAATCGACCTATGCAGTATATGGATTATCAATGAGATGGTGATGCGCTGGCCAGCTGGTTGTTTTTATCCCACACTTCCGTATTGTGACAATCTTGTTCTCTTACATCACGCCGCACATAAGATACCGTCGCTTATACACTATCCGGAGGACGATTGTAAGCTGTTTTTAGATCAGATACTACTTTTGTAAGTTTGATGTTTTCAAAAATATAAGGAATTTTGTAGAACTGCGCAAGGCATGAATCAACCCATCTGAATGGTTTTAGGTTGAAAGAAGCACTTTTTCGTGATGTGATATTTCACCGTCTTTCATAAATCGCTCTCATAGGAAAAAATTTCTACATAAGCCTTCATTCTCTGTTTCTGTGGATAAACCATAAGTGACGAGATATCTTCTTATAAAAACCAGGTAACCATTCTGTTCTAAAAACACAGCATTGTAAGCAAATATTGGAGGCGACCCATGGCATTGCTGATTTTCGTTTTTATCCCCCCTTCTTGTCGGCTCTTTTGATGATATTTTTCAATGCCCCGTTTGACTATAGGTGTGTGAATTCCCAGTTCGGCTACCTAGAAGTTTTTGAATGCATGCTGCATTATTTTCCTCAACAGTTAACTGTTTTCTGCTCATACTGTTCTTACTGGAATCCTTCACCAAAGGGAAACCTCTCCACCTTTAACGGTGGCAGTTACCAGAAAAGCGACAAGGTTTAAAAAAAGTTATGAACCATTGTCCCACAGTTAATCACCTGAGTTCCTCTCCCACTAATGTTCGAGAGTTCGTTGGAAACACTTTGCTATGTAAGCTAGGAGGGATGGAGGGGAGGTGTTTCGTCTCGCAAAATATTCGCATTCATTCATCTTATTATTGGTTGCTACTCACGCCCAAGTCTCGTTTGGACAGCAAGTGGGCTATGAATCCAGTTATGTCGACTAGCCTTTTACGATCAAAAATGGGTATTCTCGAAGACGCATCCGCATAAGTCAGTTTACCATAGCCAATGTGGATGAACCGGTATTGCACAAATAATGACTACCCACTTCCGGTTATCTCGAGCATCCCCTTCCCCTTAGGCAGTCACCATTTTGCAGACAGTCTATCATACGGTAAGAGCATCGGAGCGTCCGTGATAAATTCCGCTTGGCAGCACCGTAGTTCGTAGTGAGCTCGGCACATGAAGCGACGACAGATGGGCACAACCAGCTAAACAACGAAGTTCTTAACACAGATGCGCGTCTATTGAAACGCTATCTACTCTTTCCTATGCAAACAATGAAGGAGACCAGGTTATCTTACCATTCATCTACCATATATAGGTGTGAACCTTTTAAAGGGTTCTCAGAGCGTTCTACATAAATCACGCTCCAATAAACAGCTGTGGGAGGACTTTTTGCTTATAGCAGATTGTAATGCAGATTAATATTACTCTTCTTCAGCTATCATTTTTTGATTATAGCATCTTGCATAGACAGCAGCAACTGCATAGATAGCACCCTATATTTAAAGGATTAGAAGATCAATGACAGATAACACTGAAGAGCGATGCATTATTTGGAGAGCGTGATACGGATTCAGGGACAGCCAAATGATGAATTCCGCTGGAATTGCATACTTTGCACTCAGTTCTATGGTATATTCTCACAAATAAAATATTTTAGCTATGGTTTTCAAATTGAAGCTTGCATTTCTAATACTTTTATATACAAAAATTGTTATGAGGTTGCCTTATTGTTGAAAATAACTATAAGGCTTGCTAACTTTATACACTATTTTCATATTCGAGTAAAATTGTTATGTATTGAACTGATACTTCTTTGCCAATTTACCACTCTCTTTAGAACCTCGGCTGAAATTTCCGCTTATAATTACACTCTGAATGGATGTTCAGTGCTATTGCTTCCCGATATCGTTGAAATCGAATACGTCTCGAGAAACTTTTAAGGAATCGCGCTTATTTGTTGTTTGTTTGTTTTGTTTTTTTGCTGTCCATTAGCATTAGCGATGCCATTTTTCAATGTGACATCGCTAATGCTTTTGTGAAATTGATCCACTTTTCAATATCGTTTAAATATGCCAATCACAGGCATTCCTCACTTCTTTGACTTCTTTTTTTTCGATTGTTAATGTAAATCTACATCACTAGATTATATTTCTTCGAATGCGACGTTTCACATTGTCATTCGATTTTGCTTTCTCTTATTTCCTTCACAATGAGTAACGTTTTTCGGATGTGCAATTTGAGATATACGATGCTCTATTATTTCTTTTTGTGTTTAATTTATACGTGAAAGGTTTGTTTTTAATGTCTATATTGCTTAAAGCAGCTTGCCTGCACCATAGCTTTGTATTATCCTCTGCTTTATCTGTCATTACTCAGAATCCTATAGGAAGTTGGTGGCAATTTCAGGAAGAAACACTGAAACAATGTAGCTCTTCTTGCATGAAAACAAATGCCTATTTTGCAGTCATTTTGGGAATCCTGTATAGCTACTAATTCCAGTAACACTTCTCATCTACGAAAGTACAATTTGGCTATTATCCATGAAGAGATCTTTCTAAATATAATTGGGTGGCATTCCTCAAAAGCACAATATCCCTTTGCTATTTTCAGCAATCCGAGTATAGCTGAGGCAACATTTCATAAGTGCATTAGCAGTGCTGAGTCATAGGGAAAGATCTATGAGTGGCCCTAAGAAAATGTCGCACACAAATAATCCTTATGCAATCAACCGATGAAATATGAGCCATAGCAAGATCGAACATAGGGTATCCACTAAGTCAATCGCTCTTCCGAGATGAATTTTTCGGTACTTATCCCGTTGCTCAATCTATAACCGCATTTGGTACCCTCCCTATAGCAATATCAATCTTCACTAATGTTTCACTTGAATTCAGCTTAGATGATATTACTTTTTTTGCTTATTGATGTGAATTTAGAAGTTTTAATGAATGCTGAGCATTGCGTATTTGCAAAGAAGTAATTTTCTCTCGAAAAGTTTTAAGTTTCAAGAGCCATAATATTTGCGTTTGTTGAAATAAAATTTAGACCACTCCTAGATATTTATGGTTTACTTCATCGAGCACTATTTATTAAAGAAAGCCTTCTTTTATACGGACAAGATAAAATCAAACATTTTCTGCTATCCGCTATTGGAATGCCTAATTAAAAGATTGTAGGAGCATGTTGACCTCTAAGATCAAATAGTTGCCGATATTTCCACCATCGGCGGAAATCTCGCATGAGCGTTAAGTTGGATTCTAATATGACCTTGAGGTGAAGAGAGGTGGCAATGATTGCTAATTAAATGTGGCACAATATCTACAACACATTGCCATTTCTTGCTTTTAAGCGTTGTTTTCATTCATCAGCAACGTCAGAGCTCAAATGGTGTCGCCGTCGCATTGAAGCCTTTATTCTAGTAATACATAAATAGGAAAGTTCTATTAGTAAAAAGGTCAGTATTCTTCTATAGCAACGCCAGATTTGAAATTTCCTAGACATATTGCTGAGATGACATATCTGCTTTTCTAAATTAGGAGCAAACGAAAGCGTAGTAATCAAGTGGGGAATAAATAGATTTGTTGTGCATTTGCAGAAATTATTCGCTATGCATTTGCAGAAATTAACTCTGAAGCACAATAAATCCATTTTGAGATCTATAGCAGGCAGTTTAATTGCTTCCGATTCTCGTTCCACACAATCTGCAAAAACATCTGGACGCAATACCTGGCACTGTCATCACATTTATTCTAGATTGTTGTTCGTATTAACTATTTGTACGCTAAGATGATGCCGTCAGCTTGCCAATATTTGAAGTATACATGAAATGCAAAAGAGCCGTTCTTACCTTCTGCAGAACTAAAAGAATACTTTCTGCATACGATTCCACTTCTTTTTAATGGTCTATCGTTGACTATCTTATCGAACCGAAAACTTATGTGTTTTGCTCTCGAATAGTCTTAAACGAGTCTAATTTATGATGTCTTTGATGCGCTAGTATGAAACGATCATTGTTGTTTAAAATAGAATTTATTTGATCGTCCATGTCTATTTTATGAGGTTAAATTATGAGAGATCACTATCGCCTTTATATGGAAGGGAAGAAACGACTGTGAATGAATCAGATTGTGCACAGAGATGTGATCATGTCTATTGGGAATATGCAAGGCTCATTTTATGATCATAGGGCTGAGTTGCTCTCCATTCAGCATGCTTATCTTTATACTCAATCACGTTGATCTAAGGCTTCGTTGATCTTATTGCTTTTCTCTCTGCTGCCAGCGTTCATTTGCATATGTGAGTGACAATGAGAGCAGTGTGAAGAAACAGTAATTGCCATAGTAGAGCATTTATGATTGGTGTGTAGCGTGGCAATTACGCACATAGGTCAGGGCACATGCCTCCCCTTCCCCCCTTCATTTATATTGCTGTTTCATGTCAACATCAGTCGGTCTTCGGTTGTGCTCTTTTTGCGTTTCAGAGTGAGTGAATTATTCACAGTAATTTATTCGTTGTTTTCAATTTATTCTTTTTGAAGATCTTTTCTCTAAGCGTCATTGAGATTTCCATAAGCGCCTAGAAGATGTAATATCGAATACCAATGTCTATGCTTCTTGTTTAGGCCCACAGTGCATTGTGAAACGCCTTACTTGGCTTAGCTCTTAAACATATCGGCGAATATCACTGTTCTAAATTTTTACGGCGATTTTTACCTCTTTCCTTGTATGTTCAGCAAAAAATATGGTCTAGAGACGGAACTTGGCGCTTATAAGGATAGTAGTCGTGATCTCATTTTTACCATAGCAACCGATGAAGCTTCTGTTATGCTGGTCACATACAGTAGCAATGGCGCTACTCACAAGGAACCGAAATTCATTCCTCCGATAAGGGCCAAGCGCCGCCTTTAATTTGCGAATGGAGCAGCTTCTCAATGCATTAGCAAGGCGCACCTGGGGATGCCTGCGTATCTCTTTCTCCCGTTTTAACTCGCGACCTGCATAAGCTATTGCGGTAGAATTTGTTGTGCATAGTTCAGATACGGCCTGTTTCCGATACCTAATATCCTTCCGGCATGTCATCATTTACATCATTTTAGATTTCTAAAAGGACATACAAGTGTGTTTCCCTGATGCGGTACGGTGTGCGCCGAAACCAAATTTTTGGCAAATGATTGGTAGAACTTTATGGGGGAGAATACTTACAGTGGATTGCATCGCTTCTTCAATGAGCGTTTGACGTCATATATATATAATATATATATGCGGAAGCAACAGTTTTATATGTTTGTACGCGTTGTTTTGTCTATCAATTTCAACTTTCGAATTAAAGCAGTTACGTCGATGAAACTTCCTGGATGCAGGCTGTCTCCTAAGATAGCTTTTCAAAGGCCATTTCGTTCCCACTTATCATTTACCGGCCGCATATAATCTCATGACTAATTTGCGCATAAACGATAGTTGTGAACGAATAGAACAGCTTTTCTTTCTGATTTCTGCAGATTGTAAAATTGGTCACTTTCATACGAACACATATTTTGCAGTGTTTTTTTCACTGTTTTGAATATCTAAGCAGCCAGTTCGTGTGGTGAACTGAAAAAATTTCATTCGGTTCCATCTTGTTTGGTGCACTTTTTTTTTCATTTGTTTTTTTTTGTTTTTTTGTTTTTTGTTTTGTATTTATGGAATAATCTGCCTTCGTTGATGAACAAAAGCCATACTTTGAAGGTTGATTGATTAATTTCGAATATGATATAGGCGGTCAACGTTATGATTTACATTGTATCCATCAAATTTCGTGGCTCCAACTTTAGTAGTTTTCGAGCTGAAACTATTCGACCGACAAATAAATAGACGCACATGGATGTGAGTAGATACAACGCTGCATTAATGCACTTCTGCAAAGCAAATAGGTAAAAGTGCACGAAAAGAAACCACCGATCATGTAGTCAGCAGAATTTGCAAGCATAGAACGGGTTCTCCTCAATAGTGTTACGGCTGATTTGAATTACGAAATGATTGATCGTTTTTAAGTATTATTTTGACAGTGTAATCGAGTTATTTAACCACTTTATTAAGTAAGAGTTTATCAGTAATTTAAGAGTTTGACTTTTAATTTCGATGATAGCATCCTTTAGGTTAAACTTTCCCCTAAAAATACCACAAAGTACATTTTTAAAGTGAGAGAATTCGCTTACAACAGGTGACAGTGAGCTGTAACAGTAATAAACATCTCTGACTTCCGTTTTTTATACGGCAAAATTTTTTTCGTCCTCTTATTGCACTGTGGAATTTCTAAATTCTTAAATTTTCTTCGTGTAGTTGATAGTGTTGTGCAATTTATCGGCTCTCTCTTAAATTTGAACCATTCTTCACACGTTTTAAAATGTTTGCAAATATTCAATATTCAATAGTGATAGCTGAAATCCTTAGTGCTTCGATCACAGCTGTCATGGCATCTTTTCTCAACGATCGTAACAATGCGCTTTTAACGACATTCTTGAAGGACAACCGTCCTATGATGAAAGATGGCAAGATGGCTGTCTTAGAGGACAGAGGTTCATTGGTTTCACACTAAAAGCGCAACATGTGCGATGTTATTCATGGAGTAGGCAGATGTTGCCATGATGGATTGTATGTTGTCGTTTTGAAACAGTCACTTGAGTTGTTTGTGTGTGTTGAACATTCGTTGATTTATACGTATCGTGATGTGCGTCACAATCATCACTGTCTAGGCGACTTGACAGATGCAATAGTGATAAATTTCCTATACAAATTTATGCATATTAGATCCTCTTAAGAGTCTTTGTAGTGCATCGTTCGATCACAAGATTTTCCTATTACCTTTGTTCAGGTTTATAGGTTTAGAATAATTCCAGTAGATAAGAAAGAATGGGGTTTTCAAAGGTTTTCATTTCGGGGTGACTTTAGAGTCCTGTGTTTTTTGTTCTTTCCAAGAGACGAAGACTCTTCCATTTGAGAATCAGCTTCAATTAAAGAGTGGACTTCTTTCTATTCAGCAGCAGTCTTCCATCCGAAAAGTTTGCTCTTTGAATGGAATCCTATCGTTTTTGCATATCTTGAATAGAGCTTATTTTACTGCAAGAGTGATTAAGGCAATATGGTTAGCCGAATTTTTATTTCATGCTGAGTGCAAAACTTATCGAAACTTCTATTCAAGAAATGATTCAAACAGTAGCATATCCACATTTGGAAAAGGTAGAGGAAAATGATGATTCAAATTATTTACCTTATTTTAGTTTGTAGGAAAATTCCTCTGGTAGCTTCCCAACAATTGCTTTGAATTGCCTTCCAAATGCTATAGCATTCCTTTAAACGCGATGTATAAAACTTAAATATGTATATGCTGACTTCCGCTGCTATCAAAAACTTTTCTACTTCTCTATACGCTTTGCCGTTTACTTTTTCCTCACATTTATTTTCATATAATATAGGGAAGCTCAGCGATCAATATTTATGACACCTGAATGGTGACAAATATATTCCTTTTGATATCGCGAAAAGGTTCCCATAATATTCCTCCCAGGTCTTAAACTTTTTCATAATATTCCTCGCAGATCATTAAACGTTTTCATAATTTTCCTCCCATGTGGTATTTTTTTCCTGGGCTTCATTTCGCTTTGAAACATAATGTTGCACTTTTGCCGATATATGAGCTTCTTTTGAAGGTGAAATGGAGTACATTCGTAATGTTAAAGTGCAAAACTGCCGTTGTAATCTTTGAATGCTTATAAAGCATTATCGACATTGATATTTCCTTCGAATGATTTTCCTTTCTTCAATGAAGTCTCTCATAAGAGATTCAGCGAGTAAATTATTTCAATTCCACTTTCATTGAATCGATAATAGCGATGCGATAAGTGTGCTAGCCACAAAACTTATATTTGCCCCAATAAGAAGCTTTTGAATTTATTGTTTTCTCGCCCCACTTGCTCCTTTATGAGGGAAGTTTAATTTGACTCCGACCAGAAAAGCATTTTCCTTAATCAGTTTTTTATAGGAATGACCTGGATTCCTTCACAGGTGTTCAAAGCTTCTATTATCACCCCTCCTTCCTCCTCACTCCTCTTATTCTTAAAGCAGAAGGATATATGGTGATGTTTCCTAATCTGTTGGAGTAAAGGACAGACAGATTCCTTGTAACTCACTATTCAGCATCCCAAGTATTCGTCTTATTTTCTTCGAATACCTTCATAAAATGGGTATCCTTGTATGAGTCATGTTGTGTGGCTTATAAAGCCTAAATTTCTCGGAACTTTTAATCCATTTATTGCCTAAACTTAAAAGAACGAAGTTCTAACTTGTGCCGCCGCTGGAGAAAGGGAGTATAATTTCCTCAGAACGTTTTTGTTAACGTCTCGACCACCTCGTAATCTATGCAAATTGCCTCCTAGAGTACCAACAATTTCTCACTTACTATCTGAATTTAAAATATAAATCTTTACATCTTCTGACTTATTGGAGATAATGAATAGTTTCATTGGAATATTTCTCAAGAAATTTCATGGAATCGAAAAATGTCATAGGTATTCACATACTTCAAAAATCCGAAAACTTGACTAGATTGACTATAAAAAACTTGACTATAAAAAACTTGACCATAAAAACTTGACTTCAAAAAATTGACTAGATAACAACCATAATATATTCCATTTTTATATTGAAATAGTGTTAATAAATTTATCTCTTAGAGATTTTTGCTTTTTTATTTTTATATATCAACGCTGGACATTGAATTTTTTTTTTGTTTTTTGTTTTATTTTGTTTTCTTGCATTCTAGCGATATAGTGCACGTTTATCGAATGCATTTGATCGTTTATGCGAACACTCATTCTGATGTAAATAATCGCTTCTATAGTATCGATATAAAGTTTCAATACTTAGAATGGTTTACTTCCTCTTCGAAATGCGACGTTTCGATAGCAAATAAGTTTTACTGAAAGGAACCTATTTAACTGTTCAAGAAATTTCTGATACAGATATTGACTAGTGTATAGTAGTATTGTTGTTGTTTTTTCTTCTCCATTATGCATCCTTCCCAACTTAGTGCATTAACTTCCTTGCATTCTGTAAAATGTAAAACCTATGCACCTGTAAAACCTTAGAAAAAAATGAAGACCTATAAAATCATAGGACTAACATCTTTAAGGCATAGGAAGTTATGATTATAAAACTGGTGTTGTACGCATATTATCCAGCTAGAAAATGTGTAAAATATATCGTCGCGCGCAGAAAAGACACGAGGAGGTCATGCGCGCATTAGGTTATAGGGCTTGTTACGCCATAAGCGTATAAGGTTTTAATTTTTCTATTATTTTACAGTGAATCTAAATTCTCGCCCTTAAATTGAAATCTACATTCGCAGATGGCTGAAATTCTCCTGTAAATTCCCACTACTAATCTGTGCCATTTGGCTAATGACATAGCTCTTGTCCTTGTGCACCATGCCAGATGATTTTGGTTCGCATATCCCCAAAAATTAATTTACATTCTGGAGTGGGACTATGTCGAACGGTAGAAGGTGTGTTTTCTTTTACTTCGAAGTTACCTGTCTGTGGTGTAGAAGTCGAACGTAATGTTCTATGAAAATGAGAATTCCAATAAATCTAAGAATAATCCGGAGTGTTTCCAACTGAAGTGTGGAACGGTCATCTCAAATTTCATCAGCATTTTTATGACGTCTGCAACGTTTATTTTCTCAATAGCGATGAAACTTTGAAATCGTCTTTGTGCTCTTCTAACAATGTTTTTTTTTCCCTTGCAGAGGGCACATCGTAAGGCCAAGTTGAGAAGCAGCAATGCGAGTAATAAGTTAAAAAGAGAATGTTTTTGCATGCGATGCAGTAGTCGTTGCGAAGAGCTTAGTAAGAACGAACATAATGTAGTGTTCTCCTTGAATAGCGTTCCATTGCGTGCCTAGATTGCGTTATCCAATTCACTAATGCCGCTAATGTTGGATCCTCGAAATTGGACTACTAATCTCTAATCAATATCATGTGCTTGAATTATTGAATATATTATGGATTAATATAAGCTAGTTTTCGAGATGACTCAAAAGTTTAAAATGTATATCATCCTAGATTTTTCAAGTAAATGATCATTAAAATTCATGATTTTATTGGTGATATTTTATGCGATAGTATTACTCATTATTGCAGATTGAACCACTTTTACACTACGAACAAATTCAATAGCTCAGCATCTATAGTAATTAATCATCGTTTGTCATGCAACGGTGTGCGGTGATCGCATTAGTGCATACATAATTTCTGCAATAAACTAATACCACTTTGACTGATGATTTGAAGAGAGCAAACTAAATTCGCTATTACTAAATCCTCCCTAGTAGGTTAATTTCGATTTCAAGACTACATTTTAATATAATATACGGTTCACAATGGCAATTTTCAGAAATATGAAATGATGAAAATTCTAGAGACAAGAGGTGAATGGTGTGAAGCCACTAAGTGAGCATAAAATTGCTGACTATATGGTCTTACGTGGTTCGTTCAAAAATTGGGGAGGAATGGAATGGAATACTTTAATTTCTGCAAAAGGCACCATCTGTTTCGAAATCGAATGAAAAATGCTCATCCTGCTTGGTGGCTAAGAATATCCCCCCAATCCCTCCCTCCCCTTCTCCACTGGATACATCAGTCAAAAGCGTCAAGCACATTATTTAGTAGTGATATCAAGGCAGTATGTCTGCCGAACCATATGCCTACATTCTAACATTGTTCCATCGACTGTGGGAAACTTTTCTATTCGCGGGAAAGGAACTTGAGAAGCTTTATCTCGGAAACAGTGGCAGAAGTTTTATCGATGTAAAGTTGAAAAAGAACAACAACAATTTCTCTGTGGAACAACTTGTGATAAACGAAGTCTGCACATGCATGATTACTTGTACAAATATCGACGTTTCATTTATTGTGATAAGCTCTTCCATTACTTTGGTAATAATCTTAACAGAATTCAGATTTGAGTATATGAAATGTTCAGTGGATAATGATATTCAAAATGTAGATTTACCGCATATGAGTTCATTGTAGAGCTGTTTTTCAACTCTACAATGAACTCATTTATCGATGAGGACACATTGAAAAACCGATAATGGTGGATATTCATGGAAAATGCTCATTCGTAGTAGTTGATGGCGTAGTTTTTGATGAATTTTTATGAATGAATTCATATGCAAATATATATTGTAAAGCAACACGGTGTTTTATCTATGAATACTAACGTGTCATAAATTTACACAAAATGCGCCATTTACTAGCTATCGGCTTACTGCTTTTCGTTATTCGCGAATGTTTCGCGCATTATTGAAACATCAATGCACTTCAACAGATTCGCAAAGAATATGAATATTTATGTTTGAATATTAATGTAAAATTAAATGGGTATTAATCACCTTTTACTATGAAATTCTTCAGAAGCAAGTATATTTATGAGGAAGAATTCGACATCGAAAAAATGAATCAGTGAAGAAGACAACGATATGAACGAATTAAATGAACTTATCGTGATGCTTTTCGTTTATTGATTCGACGCATCGCAGTAATTTTGCTGCTAGCGAACTCAATTTTTGCCATTGCAAATCTATTCGATTGCTCAATGTTTTCGCTCCTTTTTTTTCATTGATGAGAGCAAATCAGCTTTATGTGGGAATGCCCATTGAGCATGTGGTTGAGAAACTGTTCAATATTGGGTTATAGTGGAAAAAATTCTCTCATTAGAAGAATATTATTTGTATCGTATATTCGCTTCATAAATTCTTCAAGGTGGGATTTAAAAAGTTTGAACCTCTGCAAGAAAACTTAGCAGAATACATCACATTTTCGTATTTTCCTCATCTCACCAAATAGTTTCATAATTCGTTAATAAACAGTCTAATTTTTATAATAATGTTTTCATATTTTAGTTGTTCCAATTCTCAAAACATTTGTTATGAGCATTTGACTAATATAAGGCGCATGCAGTTATCTGTTACTTCTAATGTGCATTTTCTTTCTAAGGTGAAACATGCTCAAACCTAGAAATATAATTTCAGGTGGCCATATAAAATTTGAGAAAAAATATAAATTTAAGGAAAGAAAGAAAAAAGAAATATTTGAACAGATATTTTGCTCTTTTGAGAGTTTTAATGCACAGTAAAAGATAACGTAAAGTGAATGCTGGTTAGAGGAGCGTATAGCAATAAGCTAATTTACGCAAAGCGATTGAGGTCATGCACACAGACAGGTTGATGAGTCGGTCATGGCGAGTAGTGCCTTCGGGGTTTGTCGACCACAGCGAGAGGCTTGTGGCATCGATTGTGTGATGAGTCATTACCGACCAGTAGTCCGAGTATTGCTTTCCCTATGCGGCTCATTGGAGCTGCTGTGTGGCCTAGCACATGCTACCAAGACGCGCTTTATCTTGATACTGCTCAGCTTTTGCTAATGCCATCCGTCTGTCTCGTCGCTCGTATTGCTCATCCACAATACATCATTGCTGACACCCTCTACTTTATTATGCAAATTTCCCTGTTTCGCCTTCAGACGTGGAGGATAGTGCACCATTATGGGAGAGCGTTTCGATTTAGGAATAGTGACACCGAATGGGCACGTCCAATCTTTACTTACTTTCACTTCGTTCAATCGACGTGAGAAATTTTATTTCAAATGTTTGCTGTATTATGAGGGAGTTTCGTTTCTCTACGACCTCTATCTGTTCTCTTCGTTATTTATAGTAGTGGAAATATCATTGAATATTATACTTAATATCATGTATTTTTTATAATAAATTATTGGTAACTGCATCAGATTCATTTATAGGTGAAAAGGGTACGCATATGGATTATTGGATCTTTTTTTTTTTTTAATTTGGCGGTCAGAGATCGCTTACATGGAGAATTCTGCGATATTTTCGCCTTTACGGAATAATTTTTCACATCGTCAAATTTTTATTCATGTAGATAAGATCATATTTCATATACTTCGATGAAACCTATGCCTTAATCATCTTATCAGTGTTGAAATAAAAGTTTTATAGAACAGCGTATTTGTAGGGTCGCTCCTGTTGCTAGTAATAACAACGATAGTTTATTTTACTCTTGATCATTTACAAAATTCTTGATCGACATACTTGCATGCATTGACATACTGCACTAGAATGTAGGTTGAGCTAAAAAAACATACCTCAAATTTTATTGTAGTCTCACTGAAATGTTCCATTTCCTGAACTGATGTATTTTCACTTTTATGCCGAATATGAATAATGAAAAAGAGTTTCGTTTGAGGCTGTCTGCCTGTTGCGGCGTTAATTTAGAGGATGGCTTATTGAGAGGGTGGACTACCCAAGATTTCATCCTGCATAAATTGGAAAGGGTTGCTAGCGCTAAATGAAGAGACATACTGTTTTAGTGAAATTTGTTGACTAAATAGTGCCCTAAGGATGCATTGCATTTTTTTTGTTATGCCATAATGCAATCGGCTGGCACTAAGCGTTGTTGTGTGTTAGTGCTGATTGGTTTAAATCGCAGCTTTCAGTGGTAATAAGATTTCGATGGCCATTAAAAGTCACTAGCCAGTGAATAGAA
This sequence comes from Baylisascaris schroederi, assembly GCA_006503575.1. Lineage (NCBI taxonomy): Eukaryota > Metazoa > Nematoda > Chromadorea > Rhabditida > Ascarididae > Baylisascaris > Baylisascaris schroederi. The sequence goes on from QEWY01000426.1 coordinate 176,513, forward strand.
TTCGCTTCCGCATAGCATTGCCCGAGGGCGCTAGCACCGAAATTTGGTTGCCGCTGAAATCATCTTCAGTCAATTGATGCTTGTATAAAATTAGCCACAGAGACCCCTCCTAAATTTCATATATTGTCTTTTCAAGGAATGGAAATGTGTTAAGAAAACGCTAGCATCTAGTATGCATCATATTTCTTCTGCGGTATTATACTTTTGAGGCTGAAAAAAAACAAACGAAATAAATTATAGTGCATATTGTCATACCAACATGATTCCCGGTAGAAAACAAAGGATATACATAAGCAAAGAAGAAGCAAAGCAGCATCAATATATGGCATATCGTCATGCCTATAAGACCTCACGTCATGAGTATAAGTCTATAAGTCCTGGAAAAGAATGATATGAGGATATGATAGGCGTTTCATTTATTAGCCTCTTAGAAATTACTTAGTGTTACTCGTTGGGTACATTAAGTTTAGAATTTGTTCTCATAAGTAATAATTTTTTTCATGAATGATCATAACAAATTCCCAATATTGAGCGTTTGTATATCACTTTAGTTTAGCATTAATGCGGCATGTCGATTCCAATTTTGTGTTGCTTCATCAGCTAAAAGTGCACTTGCATTGAGCCATTTCCATTCACTTCATTCGACTTAACTTTCAAATTGCGATAAATCATTCTTCCGTCATCCACGCTTCAATTTTCATACTTCGTTAATGACAATGTAACCTTCACAATTATTTATTTGCATTCAAATATCAATATTTAAGTTGACAATAGGCGTAGTTTACTGCTAAAGAAGAGAGATGGATGTTAAGTTCTAGCGAATGTAGCAAAAAAAATGCTGCTAGCAAATAAGGTAAAGAGAAACACTAGCAGAATATGTCTTGAAACGTACTCTAATCACGAAATAGCATTTTCCATATGCAAATTTTTAGTATTTTTCATATGCAAATTTTATGACTACAATAAAAATATGCTGAAAATTCAAATAAATTGGATTAAGCGAATAGTGATGATGCATATGGAGAGAGAGAGAGAGTTGTTGAATATTTTTATTCGGCATAAGGGAGAGTAGCACATTTTAAGTCTCATTTTTATTATCCATATGCCGCGAACATTGCCAAGAGACGTGCTTAAGCAGTGCGTAGTTTGTGAGCCATTTTGAATGTGGTTGCCTGCCTCGCTAAGAATCACTCCATTTTGGCTTTATACTCCTCTTCATCTAAATATCTACTAATTATCGCTCTCTATATTCTTCTTGCTCTTTATTATGATAGAAAACGTTACAACTCATTTCTTAAATTATAGGATTGATTTCGATGTTACTATAATATCAGGTTGCCTATATTTCAACTTGAAGTTACCTATTTGGTATCATTATCGAAAGTTGGCTAATAAATATGGCGAAATTCTTTCAAAGAACATCATCTAAGATTCGTTATCCATTGTTCCCGAGATATTATAGCTGATAAACTTTAATAGCTAACACCGAAATTTTCTTCTTGGAAGTTTCAAATATTTTAGTGCATTGAAAATCTATCGAAACTATTTGTTGATGAATGCAATCTCGAAGCTCTATGAAAATTATTGTAAAATTGCTAATTCCTGTTTTTCGCTATTTTAGGCGCTACATAGGAATATTGAAATCATGATTTCTAATCGTTTTTTGCCATGTACTACTAGAAATATTTTACGCAGCGAAGAGCAATGCTTAGCAACTACATTTCCCAAATGATAAAGTTGTAGGGTCATCGAATCCTTGAGAGAGAGAGGGAGGGAAAAGTTTTTTTTTTGCTTGCAACACTATTGGGAATGCTATAAACATAAAATGAAAGTGAGCTTTAAGCATTTCACTATGAATTTGATCGAATGATTTCTGTCATTTTTGAAAAGCTAGAGAAAAGCTTTATATTTACTGCATTCGTCTTATCATATATGCAGCATTTAAGCGTTGCTCTCCAAGGGAAATGAGTGAGGGGGATAGAAAGACGGAATATTTATTCTGTTCCTTATTCATTTTATTCTATTTTTGTTCCGTCCGTTTGAACGGCCCTGAAAGATTATTTGCAAATCTTTTTCTTTAAATTTGGTACTTCAGTTTTGCATTGCAATGACATTCGAATATGCAAATAGATAGTTAAGAACATCTTTGTAATGAACCATGTGCCATCTCAACCTACAAATATCGCATCTTAGAAAATTGAAACTATCTTCATGGGGTGCCTTTTGTAAGTGTTCAGTTGGCCATATTGTGTATCACACACATCATAGTGGATGTCCTTGAGGTGCAAAATGTATAAACGATCAAATACTTTGCATACCGTCACTATAAATGCCATTTTCGAATTTCTTTGATCACAGAAATTAGTGCCACATAGTTTTTTATTTTATTCAAATTCACCAATTAAATATCATGTCACCAAAATTATCGTAAAGGATTTTTCTCAATGACTTGATAGCAGATGAGAAATTAAAAATTTCATGCTTACTGAAATAGTGAATTTTTGATGATGGACTCTTATTTGCAATATTCTTTTCGCGCCTCGAATTGTGTTGGTGTGTTAATTTCGATTTTCATCTATCAATTACCTATAGCACAAGTCATGAAATAGATTAGTGATTTCGCAATGTTTCCAGAGATCCTTTAAGGGAGAGAGAGAAAGAGAGAGGGGTGGACAAGAGAGAACTCAACATTATTCGCCACTTCTTAATGATTGTTATAGGAGGTTATCTGTGATGAAGATTATACTCACTAAACTTCATAGGTCCTGTTTTGATGGCTTCGGAATTGAAACTACCACATCGATCCATAGACAGACATACAAACATAAAGAGGTTTTATAAGTGCAACCTTACCGCAAATGGATAATTGCAACGGCGCATCGCATTGCTGAATTTTCGCCACCAAATTTTAGTAAACGCGATCATGTATTGATAAATGTTGCTTTAAAGTGTGGATTTATTTTTTATTTTTGTTTATTTATTTTTTGAATCGTTCGTAGTATGTTTGCTAGCGCCAGTATTCATTCACAGCTGTGATACTTATTGCGAGAAGACTATTACAATTTCTAGTGTTTCATTTACCTCTTAAGTGATTTTTTTAGGTACTCTCCCATCTAAAGTGTTCTTCAATTATTGAGATTTATTTAACGTTTGTCGAAAATTTCATAATAAAAGAACGTAATAATTCTATGCTACTTTCTTTGCTGCCCATTATGACGGGCAGTAAAGAAAGTAGCATAGGATTATTAACATACTGTAGCACAAATCTATACAGTAGTACAAATGATTGCTTCATTGTACTGTTAAATCCCTTTTTTCCTTCAAATATATGAACTAAACTCAAAATGCAATAAAATTGCTCCAGTGAAAGTTTAATTGGCGCTTTTCGAGTATTATAAGCAAAATTTGTTTAGGTATCAGCCGAATGTGGTTCCATTCTTATTTTCAGTATATTTCATGTGGGCATTTTTATGTTCTTCTTTAAATGAGTGAATCGATGAATGATGATCTTTGAGTACCTGATATTCTCGTATCGTTAAAAAAACGAGAGTTTATTACGCCATATGAATTTCTTGCTTAGAACGCAATGATGAAATTTCTGTATTAAATGTATGAAAATTTTCGCATTAGTATTGTGTAAATATTGCAGTGATTTTAAGTTTGTCTAGACATCTCCGAACATTCCATTATTGCCATTTATCTTCATTATGCACTTCGCAAGGTTTGCGGAAAAAGTTGCATTGACAGAATTAATGAATGTGCATACGCGCATAGATTATGTACGTCTGTTTCTTTCGATACCGCTCCAGATTGGCGCTGCGTTCTCATCGGAGATTCTCGTGGGATGCTTCCAGTGCGAAAATGTGACTTGATAACCTCAGACTGCCTGAAACGAACGTTGCGTGGGAATGGACCTTCAAGTTTACATTTTTGGGCTTCAGGAACCGGCGAGGCACCTGCGAGCTCTAAAAATTTCTTGACCTTCCGCAGCGTAGGGCAGGCAAAAATTTATCATGCGAGTAATCGCCGAAGGTTGACGATGTACGAACAGGACCTATTTGAGAAGATGGCAAGCTGTCAAGAAAATGCTGACCTTAAAACAATCGTTAACACGGCGAAATTATTCATAAGTGTTCCTTCTCCACCTTTTCCTTCTTTTTCCAACAAGGTTGTAAAATTTAGCGGATGTCAGATTCACCTGCTTCTCGCATAACCTGGAGATCAAACTAGGCCGTCAGCTGCCAATATACTCATGTCAACGATCATGTTATTGTCAGGCAGCTGATTTGTAATAAATACCAATCGATTCTGAATTATTAAATGCAATGCTTTTCTGGTGTTTGTCTTTTCTTTGAAAGTGCACAGTAAAAGCTGTGTTATAAGCATTTCTTGAGACCAGCTATACAAGCGAACATTCAATGAAGGCTCAATGGCTCTTCGTTTGCTGCGAGAGTGTTAGAAGAAAGAGATATAATTCAACGCAATCGTTGGCACTTTTTTATGCAATTGAAAAGCAACGACATTTTGCGAATGCTAAACATCTCTCTGAAATTCCGATTATAGTCGTGAATTCACTTCAGTAATTTTATTTTTCTCAGGCAAGAACGAGCGAAACTAGGTGAAAGCTTTGTTGCGAAGTCGAGAGGAATAGGCTGAAAATTTTTGAGGGAAACGAAGAAAGACGAAAGGTAGTATTCTTCAACAACCTTCTTCATACTTGTGCTTTTAGATCTCCTTAAGTGCTGAAAGAAGGAAAAGGAAGGAAGAGGAGGGAATGGAAGAAAGAGAAGGCTTAGGCACTTAAAGTTTCTCTCCCATATGTGCCATTCTAAACCTGTCTAGTGGAAAAATTATTGAACAGGGTCTACAGCAAAAATCAGGAACTGCTTTACTCCGTAGGATGCAGCTAAATTTGTAGAGCGTCATTTTGTAAAAATTTCGCTCCTATGCAGAGGATTTTTGGATGTCGGAAACCGCAGCATAGGCCCGCAGGCCCAAAAAAAAGTTCCTATTGCCTCAGAGTCTTTCCTACTACCTCAGAGCCTATGATTCGTCTCGTTAGGCTGCAGCACAGTTACCTCCTTTGTGAATGCTTCTCTCAAACTCTAGCGCAAACTTGCTGTTGAGCAGAGCAGACATAATTAAGAAAGAAGTGAGGATAGGCATTTTTTTTTTAAAAATAAACAACAACTTATCAATTTCCTATTGATTTCAGGGTGTTCAGTCTTTTACGCTCTTTAAGTTTTGAATTTTCGATAATGTGGCATTGCTAGTCTGAATATGTGTGCATGTAGAGTGCGAGTCGCCCATTCTGCATATTCCGCCATTTGGCGATTTGTACTTCTTTGTTTCCTCCTGAATGAAGACAATTTTTCACCACACCAGTTTAGTTTTAGTGAAATGCACTTCGAGCCGCCAATTCAATACCAGCAGAGATAATGTCTCACACTTTCAAACATTAACATCTAAGGACGATGTGATTGCGGGTATTTGGTTCGCATCGGTGAGCTTGAAGAAGACTCATCCTTCATAGAAAAGTTTTTGTTTCCTTCATTCAGCATTCAGAGAATTATGGGAGTTACCGTTTTTTCTTTAGCCGATATCCCTCACTCACTCGTTTGCTCTTGGCTGACTTTGTATAGACTTCATACTCAGTCCCTCCAACATTCACGGCAAGTAAAGGGGCCATATCTAAAGATAAGTTTAAAACTCTGGAAGCTATGTTTTCCTTGGAAGAAAGCATCAGCCATAAATGAACCAAAAGAACTGAATGGAATATTTTGATTTTCGCAGCAGCTAATAAGGCCTATTCCAATAGGAGTGCTGGAATTTTTGAAGCGCAATGAAATCCAGTTTGTGCATCGCTTTGAGGATGAGATTGACTTGATCACGACACTGTTTCGGTGCTATGATTCTCTAATTATTCAGTAAGGATTTCTCTCGAGAGCGGAACTTTCAAGAAAGGAAAGTTTTAGAACAAAATTTTGCAGTGATTTTCTCAAGGCTAACTGCAGATTTCTAGTCTGGGAATTTCATATTCCACCTTCGAAACTGCTAACGATTAGGGTTAAGAATGCAAATACTATCCTTCTCTAAGAGAAATGAGAGTTTTGGTAAATTGGTGTGATTCGCTTGCATTGAAATTTTTGATATTTAAGAGTGTGTCCAAAAGCATTTTCATGGCAACTTTACTATTTCTGCGAACTAAACAGTAGGTAATTTAGCATCATTCCTTGTGGGATTATAATGAAGCACTTGTTCGACTCCATTCAACCGTATGGCGCAAATGGCTCATCTGTCTGCGCATGCATGAATCATCCACTTGGTGGAGAAGTTAGTTGGCGATTCTGTGGAGCCAGTGTATCAGAATCTCATTCGCTTGACGTTTAGTTGAGAAGGAGTTGGAGGGAGGGATGGTGCTGAGAGGCAGACACTGGAATATTGCTTGCGACTCACTAATTGTTATCGCCATTTGTCGCTGACAGTCCACGAGTTCAGATCTCTGCCCGCATAGCAATTCTACTTAGGAGCTAGTCGATTCAGTTATAGCTAATGATCTGAATGACTTCTCAAGTTCTTTCGTTACCCACAGCTCTATTTTCACATCGCATCAATTTCACTTTGAGAAGTAACCATTGATTTATTGAATTCTTAACTGACGAAACTCGTCGGCTGTCATTAATGAGTTCTGCGTGGGTGGCGTCTGGATGATTGATGAAGTGCGCAGCGTGTTGTACGGTATGCTTTCACAGTGAAAGAAACCTTTAAAGGACGCGGGAGATGAAATGTTCGGAATGCACTTTTTGGGCTAAAACGACACCGCTTCAACACAGTCAACAAAAGATGTGTTAAGCCCCTTCACCCCCTCCTCCCCCCTTTCCTCCTTGTTTGAAACAGAAGACCCTCTCAATCATTAGTGGTCGCCATCTACGAGCCTCATGAGAAATAGGTTCCTCTGTTTCGTTTCCAAATATTTCCAAATCCTCTAATGAAATCGCAAACTGATAGCAGTGATATCTGCTGGTAGATGCTTTGCTATTACACCACGCTTGTGTTTTCATCTAAAATGAAAAGTCAACACTCGCTATTTGCCAATCTCAATCCTTCCAGGAAAGCATCGCTAACAAAGGTGATGGTATGCAAATTGATCAATGTGTTCCGATGCGATATGGTTGATGAGAAAATGCTACACTAGAATCTTGAAAAGTTTGATCTATAAAAGAAAGCTTTGTAAATAGGTCTTTGATGATTTGTCTTTGATCTTTGATGCTAATATTCTTTATTTACTCCAACTTATCGCAACAATTCATAAATGCACACTGCTCAAAATGCTAATTTTTGACATTTTTGTCCACAACGTATTTTCTAGTTGACAATCAATTTCCATATTCAAATCTCTTTGAAAGAAACTGCGAATGTGTTGTGAGCAGAGAAAAATTAGTCGCATCTACGTGTGTGCTGCACGCGCAAACCCATGCTATATGCATGACATAGCACGTTTATTAACGGTGGAGTCCTTCCGCCATTGATATCGCACCTTTTCCAGAGTAATGAAATTCGCACCTCTCTTATTTTTGTCAGTCATATGCGCCTCATTCTTCTAGCTTATTGTTGCTTTTATTCAACTCGCTGCGCTCGTATTTTATGCAGCATGAACCTTCTGCAGCACTTTCATCTACAGTAAGTAAAAAAAATAGCAAAAAAAGATGGCGCGAATTTGCACATTCTTCATCTTGACTGTTGCAAATGAACGAGTCTACTAATTCCTTAAAAGCAATAAAGCGCCTCTAATACTTCATTTATTTCTATGCCGGAACAACAAAGAAAAATAAAAGTTTTCAAATAATTCCACATTTCTGCCATAATGGACATTGCGAATAGGTGTATACATCATTCAGACACTTTGATTTACCATAGTAAATCCTTCTACATATGTAGCTTTATCAGGTGAAATGTACGACTTCATAATGCCTTTATACTTATTTCACCTTCGAAACTTTATAACTCCATTATATATGTTGCCGTGGTGAAATCATTGTCCAAACACATATAATGCAAATGAAGGCACTGATTGCATCTGTAGTGCACTTTTGCAAGAACGCTTTTAAACATTAAAACATTGGAGGATTTGTTGCTTACATAAGCCTAGAAATAATTGAGCTAAAGTTTCTTATTAGCCACTGAGTTTCAGCTTTCATTCATTTATGGCTTATTCTCATCTCTACTTGTGCTTGCAGTGCAAATCTAGAACGCTAAGGTTTATTGATAGATATATGCCAATTGTTTACCAAAGGCTCATTAAACTTGAATTTACCAATTATATTCTTCATCTTTATGTCCTTTCTTTTCATAGAGCGCCATACCAATTTTACGTTTCTGCACAACGTTCCACAGTAGAATCCACACTTTTCTCTTCAATGCTGTAGTTGGAATAGCTCCAATAAGCTATTTGCCTTTTCACGATTATTCTGCTGCTAAATCAATTGCGAATAAGTTTACGATGAATTTAATAGCCTAATAAGACATGTTCAATGATTTTAATGGTTTGTATAAGAGAATATCTACTTGCAGTCACTAGACGGATTAAACTGTTTCTTTTATTTAGGGGTTGAGGCAGTGATTTTTCTTCGCTAAATGATCTTTCGTTCAAGAGAGTAGTCCATTTTTCTGAAATCTCGAGACGATCTCCTTATTAAATGGGCATTCATTCAAGCAGAAGAAAGGGACCTGGTTTTCCAGTCGGTCAAAATGCTCGATATTCAGAACTGCAGCGTTCTAAAAACTTATTGAACGAGTAATCGACTGATGTTTTTCATTGAAATTGGTGTTTCGTTGAAGTGATCATTTCTATGAGAATTTTTTAGCAAGTCGTTCGCCAATCCTTGTCCAGCCATGGTGGTTGATGTAGTCCACCTTCTGGCGATTTCTTTCTAATCCCAGCGTTTTCAATCAGCAAGGGGATCAGCAGTTTTCATAGTGGAGGAGCGTCCATCGAAACATGCTAACATTGAACTGTGACGGATTGAAACCAAAGTGAAGTTGGCACATCGTCGAAACACTGCGACTAACTTAGCTTCAATAGCAAGCCTCTTCTCACAACTGTAGTTGCGCTTCTGTTATCTTTTCGAAAGCAGCGTTTATGTGTGACTTTCTTTTCACTAAACATTGATCGTAGATTTTCATAGACCTATTTCTTCAAAGTACTCATTTCAGGAATTTGTAAATGATAGGCATGTGGAAAAGCTTCCATATTTTTTGAGTATAATGTTTGACCGACAATCCCGTTGTGAGAGTTGTCATCTAGTTGTATTTAGATGGAATCGCACTTGCATAACGATTGCTTCAATGCAAATGAATATATAAGTAACTCGGTTATGGAAAACAACAGGACGTGAGAGCACAAGAGTGCATCCCACGATATACACACGTTCTGCAATGCAATCCATCCGACAATGTATTTTGCCTTAGGATACCTAGTGATCGTTAAAACACTAGGTGGACTCGCGTTTTCCTCTGCGCCCAACCAGTTGTAGAACAAAGGACTAAAAATTTCATGACAGATGCGCCAGGTGCAGAATTGTGAGAAATTCGATTTTGTGACTTGCGTTGCGCTGAACAAATATTATTTGCCACAGCTGTTGTGATCTGGAAGTCGAAAGGAAATAAACATATGTATGCACAAACGATGCTATCTTAAGATGTTTTTTTGTTGCAAGAGTTTGCAGGATGCATCAATGAGATGCGAGTAATTGCATTCTTGAGAAATAAAAGGTACTTACAGCTATTTCTTGCTTGAATTCCAAACGCACAAGTTTCATAGAACTACTTTTTGACGCGGGGCGTTATTCGCTAATGGCATAAGTGATAGTCTTAAGGTGCGTATATGTTTTGTTTTGCTTTCTTCGAAAGGTCATTAGGGTACATATATGTGTTGGTCTGTCTGCTTACGCAGACGTTCAGATGAAATATGACGATAAATACTGAGGTATATAATCTGCATAGTATTTGATATCCCCATATGATGTCGTTTTGGTCGATCTTCGTCATCCTTTCATCCTTTTTTTTCCCACATGGATCATCTATT